>JABUQX010053567.1:12500-27164 GCA_015478945.1 Trachelipus rathkii | reverse complement strand
TAATACTTGTATATATTATTCGACAATTGGTTGTCGTGTTATTATGTTATATTATGTATAAGTTTATATATATATATTATAATACTATATAATTAGTATAATATGAAACTCACTACTAGGATAAATTTTTCCTTGATATATATTATTATTATATATAAGTATAGCTTATTTATATAATATTATTTTAATATATTACGATATAATATATATATATTAATAAATTATAAAATATATTATATAATATAATATTATTTATAGATATAATGATAATATATAAATTATTATTATATAATTTATTTTATATATACTAATTTTATATATTATACTAATATATAATTATTTATATTATGCATGTATGTCCTTTTTTTTCTTTAATTTCCCACTTATTTTACCCTAGATTAGCACTTATGGCTTCCTTTTTATACCTACAACTAGTGGTTGCAAGAACAACGACTTGTTTTTTTTTATCATCGGAAAAAAAACCTGTGTAAACTTCTTTGAGAATATATCGTGGGATGTTAAAAAAAAAAAAATAATAATGCATAGTGAAATGAAGAATAATAAGAATAAGATATTAATAGTACAAAGTAATGGTAATTTTAAAAAGCGGTAATAAATTAACAAAATCTGATTTCTTGATGGGACTAGATAATCACTATATGAAATGGAATTGGAAAGTAGAGTGAGCACAAGTGAGGTCTGGTATAAAAGTAATTATCCGTTGACGAGTGTGAACGGTAGTGATGTGTTATGTCTGGTGAGGATAGGAATGAAGAAGGGGTAAGAGGTACTGTGCTTGTGATCTGGGACGAAGTTGAATTGTATTGACACAGACCGCCTCTGTATAGCTGTGCGTATCACTGCTACTAACAAATCCTTACATATAATTGGTGTCTGTTTAAATTTTAAGTTGGAGAAAAGGATAGTTATTTTTGTTGTGATGATAGATTGATGCCATCTAGACAAGGGAAGAGTTTGAACAACGATAGTGCTAGGTACCGCGGTGGCATCGCTCCGCATATGAGGACGAGCGAGACTTTCTTGGAAAAGCACCAATTGAAATGATGTTATGGATCACTAAAACCCTCTTCTGGTGATAATTCACCCAGGCACGTCTTTTGTATGGTGTGCTGTTGATCCGTGAGCGAGCGGGGCTTGTTCAAAAATGTAATTGTGAAATTTGGGCGATCTTGATTTGTGCTGATTGGTTGATCGAAAGACTGTGGATGGATGACGCAATCGAGAGTATGGTAAAGTCAACGGATAACAAGTGACTTTATGGAGCCTGACGGTGCAGTTATTAAGGAAAAAAAGAGTGAGGCGGGAGGAAAACCGCTTTCATGCCTGATACTTCAGCGTAAGGAAGGGTGTGTTTGACTCTGTGAGAAGAAAATGAAACGTGGTGCGGTGTGTCAACCATATTTCTTTCTTCGCAGGACACGCAATCACTATCCTAAGCTACTACGACGAGCATCAACTTCTGGTGTTTCTGTATTACCTGCTGGTTGTTAGAAGATTGGGCGCGTAGAGGATTTGGGGTTCACTAGAAAACTTTTTTTTTTGTCTAAGTTAATAAGACTTTACCTATTTATTTTTTGTTGGTGAAGATGGGAGATGTTGAAGTATATTGCCTGGATTTAGATTGTTAAATCATGTGTAGCGGCTGATTCAGGGCTGAGGGGGTAATATCAGCATGCAATGTATCTAGAGTTTTAGGTAAAATTTTATGTAGCGACTTCGGAGTTAGCGTCGATGACAGCGAAATGGGATAAAGAAATATAAAATGAGAGACAAAGAGAATGCAATAGAATTTCAAGAAGAAGATGGGAATGAAATCCCTAAGACGTTTCGATATTGCAGCTGAATTTAGAGTGCATAAATGAACATTAAGTCGAATTTATAGAAGGAATCTGAAGGACGAGTTGATAGACATAGGATGTATAAACAAATAGATACACATTATCAACACATATTGTGTTGTTTGTATATAGGGGCTTGAGCTACTTAGTACCAGAATATTACTACATTACGGGGTCGCATTAACAGGAATTTTATACACCTGTTCTGCGGAATCTCAACTCACAGTACTGCAAAATATAAGAGAATTGCGTGAGAAGCTCGCCTAAGCCTTATCAGAAAAACTCTCTAATTAGCCTATTCCAGTTGATTCTCGTCATATGTGAAGAAATATCATTCGTAGGTTGTTTGAAAATTCTCCCAAAGATTAGAGCGCAGATTAGAATGTTAATAGTGAGCGGTAGTCGCTCCACAATGAGAATATGAAGAGAAGTATAGCAACTTGCCTCTCGAGAAATGCTTTTCCTGAGATATCATTTCAATAATACCTACGGGCTGAACTAGCCACATTTCTAAGTGAAAGAAATGATAAGGAAATGAGTTCCTCTTGCGTGTAGTTAAATTGTAAATTAAGAGAGGAGGAAATTTGATGATACAACGCTACACTCAAATCAATTTGCCCACACACATTGGTTCGCGATACCGTGGTATAGCGCGACAAAAAAAAGATGGAAAAGAGAAGAAATAAACCTGTTCTGTGCATGTTGAGATGAGAGAATGTGGATCCATGAAATGGGGAGGCCGTAGGCGTCCAAGTGCAATGATCGAGAGACATTTCTTTTATGCTCGTGGCCCAAGGAGAGAGAGTAACATTGTGAATATTATGTATGTTTATAACTTCTAAATACCGAACTTATTTTCCTTTGTATAAGCTGACTAAATGAACTGTGAAGTGGATAATCTTCATGATTAGATATTATACATTGTTCTATATCATCGCGACTCGTAAATTAGATCATTGAGATTGATATAGGTCTGTAGCATTAGATTAGCTCGGGAGAACTAGATGGTGGGATTCATCTCGAGAACAGCGAACTGGTGTTGCTCACCTACGGCGCGCATTGGGTAACATTTCTCAGAAAAATCCTGCAACAAAGAAACGGCCTTTGTCGTACAATTTCCCTGTAGTGATGATACAAGCTGAGAGTTGAGAATGTCAATCGCGGTTTGCAGGTGAATGTGTGCAGTCACTTTGAGCCCCTTAATGCAAGACCTGCTGGTCGCACTAGCGATATGTGATCGGGTATTAGCGAATTATGCTCAATTTATTGTGTGTTAGACGAGAGTAAAGTGGTTTTACATAGTACTTGTCATAGTGAGATTCTCATAATCGACCATACTATTGTAGGTATGTTTTGAAATAAAATTGGAGTAAATCAATAGAATGGTAGAGAAGGAATTACTGGTGAAATGATCAAGAACGAAGTCAAGACTGTGACAGACTAGATATGGAAGATATATGTAACAATGCGTTTATATAGAGTTGTTAATTCCGGAGGGCTGGAGATACCTCAAATTCTAATTCAGTTATTAAAGGTAATAGTGATAAGTGGAACTGTGAATACTATAGAGGAATTTGATTATTGTGCTTGGCGAGAAGACATATGTAGCAATTTAGCGCATAGAGAATGCGAGCGAGGTGAATTGAAATGGGGTTGATTCGCTTGGAGATATAGAGATATTCGAATCTAATGCTGCTATTTACGGAATATTGTGTTATTATGCATGTGCTAGACATGTAAAGATCTTCACATATTTTACTTTTTGATCATAGCATAATGATTTTGAGAGAATATATGAGAGAGATAATTGATTTCAAACTTTATTTTAGGTTTATATAATATAGACAAGGGCCGTAGCAACAGACGTACTTTATGTACTTGGTCAGTAAGTTAATTACAGAATAACTTTATTAATGTCTAGGTTTTAATTATATAAATAGACTTATTAGTGTCTTTAGGTGATCTTGTGAATTGAATTTAAACTGTTGTTTTAGGATTAATTTAGATAATTAAAGCGTGTTGATTAGGAATAAAAGTATGTGAAGAGTTTGATATAATATTAATAGGCGTTAGTGATAGTGTAGGAATAGTTGCCAGATGGGAGTTCGGTGCATAACATGCAGATGGAAGTGATGAAAGAATTATATATTAAGAATTGGAGATACAAGGGTGAAGATGTTGAGGAAAATGAAGATAATAAGTATAGATAGTGTGCTTCTTGCTTTTGTAGGTACGGACGTTATATTAGTGTTGATATATAGTGATAATCTGAAGAATAGTTTTGAGAGAAATTACTTACTTGAGTGTTTCGGTCAAGGCGTTAATGCTGAATAGGAGTTTCCAACGTATAAGTTTTACGGGGCATGGTACGATTTGCGGCGCCATCTTGAAAATACTTCACCGGAAAGAATAATTGTTCTCCATGCTCAAGGATCAGCTATTAATGGCATGAGGACGACCATTGATTTTATACAATCTTTAGGATCTTCTATAAAAGAGTGTTTGGCAAATGACTCTACTTGGACATGGGTTTTAATTCCACGAGGTAAAACCTTGTTTGAAAAATGCGTTTTTAAGAATCAGCACTTTTTAATGTATTCTTCAGCAGCGCATTTTTGGATATCTCTTTCTAACATACATTTGCCTAATACTTATAATAGTATTCTTGAAGCTGATAGATGGAGGTTTTGCCAGAGAAATGGCGTTATGGGAGATTTATGTGACGAAACATCTCCTTCCTCTTTACATTTCAACGCCGAACCTAGAGATACTTTTCTAGGATTGATTCCTGTAATAATAACCGCTGGCACTAGAACGACATATTTATATCAGAGTCTTCGTTCTTTTCTGAATTCACACGGAGTAGTTAAAGATAACTTTATTGTTATATTTGGTAGTTATAGTTACGAGTCAGTCGAACTACTCAATTTATTCAATATATCATATGTTATTATTCAGCAAGAAAAACAAAGTATTTTTTACAGTTTTTACTTTTATAAACAAGTTTATACATTTTCGATCGAAAATTTTAAAAAATCTGAATATTTTATATTTCTCGAGGAAGATGTTGAAGTTTCTAAAGACTTTTTTTGGTTTATGAAGCAGGTGATTCCTTTGCTTCAAAAGGACCCGACACTTTACTGCGTTACTGGACATTCCTTAACAGGGTTGGAAAAGGTAGCTCATGACGAGTCTATTTTACTAAGAGCTGACGTGCAGGTTGGATATGGTTACGCAATGAAAAGAAGTCAAGTTCAAGACCTGTTAAAACAATGGCCCATCGTTGGATCTCCTCGTGATTCACTTTATGATGTCTGGATAAGAAAAATAACTGGCAACAAAGAATGTATTTATCCCGAAATAAGTCGCTCCTTACATTTCGGTATTGGATTGTACGCTAATTATTATTTATTAGAAAAAGCATTTATTAAACCTTTAGCAAAAAATATAACTTATCACTTTAAAAATTTAGAGGAAATGGAACTCTCTCATTATAACGCAAATCTAAAGGAAAAATTAAAAGAAGCCAAACAACTTGATGGCGACCCTTGCGATACAAAATACCTAGAAACTTTACAGTCTGATTCATACATCAAGTGTTATAAATATATACAAATTGAAAATGGTGATAGAAACTACCAGTACCTGGGAAAGTGTACTAGTTCTTGGGATCTTTCTGACGAAGGTAAACATGAACATTTAAGTATAGTAAAGGTAACCCCTAATATTACTTTATATTTTATAGGTCACCCTGTATCTTCTTTTAAAAACTTTTGCCCAAAGAATGTAACATTATTTGATAAAAGCTGAAATACGCTAAATAATAATAATAATAATAATAATAATAATAATAATAATAATAATAATAATAATAATAATAATAATAATAATAATAATAATAATAATAATAATAATAATAATAATAATAATAATAATAATAATAATAATAATAATAATTTAAGAATGGCAATTATTGGTTAACTAAATATCAACAATTGTACTATATTATTGTAGGTAAATGGTTATAAACTTCTATTATAAACGAGTAAATGCTTGGGAAAAACGTTTACCACGGTCTTAAAAAAGAATTTTTTATCGATTAGTTTATTTTGTTATTGATGCTTCCTATCAGCACTTCAATACTGGATTAATGAACAACTCAAATTATTATTATTATTCGATAATGTTATCAACGCATATTAATCGATACTGTTATCGATATTCCTATTAACACTGCTACTGACTCAATGGACAACTCTTGAGAGTTACCACGCAATTAAGAAATAGCTGATTAATATTAACCAGTTATGTTGAGAAAGTGGACAGGAGTTACTATCTGTTAACTTCCGACTGATTAAAATCAGCAAGCAACCAACCAGATACCAATGTACCAAAATATACCAATAATAATAATAATGTACCAAGTAGATACTTAGGTACTAAGATGTACCAATTGTAGCAATGTCTCAAACATACACCATACCGAAAGGTACAAATTGTACTATGGTCCTAAGCAGACACTATAGCAAAAGGTACCAAATGTATTGAAGTTCCAGACAGACACTAATGTTAAAAAAAAGGAACCAATTGTTCCAATTCCCAAACAGATACTAAGGTACTAAAATGTACCAATTATCTCAATTTCCCAAACAGATACTAAAATGTACCAATTGTACCAATCTCCCAAACAAACATTAATGTATTATAATGTACCAGTGTTCAAAATGGTGGAAAATAAATAAATATTTTGGCAAATTGATTTTTAATTCACAAAATGCCATAAATTTTCTCAATCATTGTGAAAATAATTATAAATAATTATTAATAATAAATATAATAAATTGTTATTTATAAATGATAATAAATATAAATAATTATTTAGATTTTGATGCTGAAGTACAGATAATAAATTTGGCTAAATAAGAATTTTGATTATTTAGTTATATTATATCTTATTTATTAATATTTTAACTAAAAAAGGCATATATGCCTAATAAATAAATGAACATAATAATGACCTTTACTAATTAATATAAAACTTACAAAAACTATTGAACAAAAAAAAAAAAAAATAAATAAATACAATAAAAAATTTCAAAAAAAAAAAAAAATTCAGAGCCTAATCGGATAATATATATATATATATATTATATATATATATATATATTATATATTATATATATATTATATATACTATATATATATATATATATATATATATATATATATATATATATATATATATATATATATATATAAATATATATTTATATATAAATATATATTATATAATATATATATATAATTTCCTTACTATGTATAAATATATATATATATAATATATATATATATATATAATAAATATATATATATATATTATATATATTTATATATATATATATATTATATATATATATATATATATATATATTTAAAAATAGAAAATTTAATGTATCTAAAATCGTTTCTGAAGAAACCTTTATCCTTGACACATGTTATTGAATCATATAACACGCGTATTGAATAATAAATGCATCGGAGGTTGCCATATCCCATATTTGGAGCATATCTGACTACATGGAAAGATTTTATTAGATAAGTACTCTAACCTCAAAAAGAAGATTAATAATTATAATAATAATAATAATAATAATAATAATAATAATAATAATAATAATAATAATAATAAATAATAATAATAACAATTCTTTCTTAAGAAAGATTTAATAAGAATAAGTAATAATAATAATAATAATATTTTATAAATAATAATTAAAAAAGAAGAAGAAGAAAAATAAAAATAAAAAAAAGAAGAGAAGAAGAAAGAAGAAGAAGAAGAAGAAGAAGAAGAAGAAGAAGAAGAAGAAGAAGAAGAAGAAGAAGAAGAAGAAGAAGAATAATAATAATAATAATAATAATAATAATAATAATAATAATAATAATAATAATAATAATAATAATAATAATAATAATAATAATAATAATAACAATTCTGTGATTATAATTCTCACACCTTTCTAAAAATAATTTTTGTGAGAATATTTCAAAAATAACTTTCTGCCTATCATGTCAACTCTTTTGGACTTATACACAGCAGAAATATGATAATATAATTTTTAATTTATTTATTTATTTGTTTTTATATTACAAACAATTCGGACCTCATGACATTGCCCAATCAGAGGAGTGTCTTCCCACGATTTTGCATGAGGGATTTAAACCACATCTTCAAAGATACGACGAGTTATTCATTTTATAGTTATGCAAATTTAAATTATATTTTCTACGTTAAAAGATTTGGAAAAAAATAGTTTTTACTGAAAATTAATGGTCTACAAAAATGTACTAATATATATATATATATATATAAAATTAATATATATATTATATACTATATATGATATATATATATATATAATATATATAATATATATAATATATATTATATATATATATATATATATATATATATATATATATATATAAATATATTATATATATATATATTATATATATATATATATATATATATATATATATATATATATATTTTTATTTTTTTTTGAGTAGTGTACAGGACCACCACGGCTGCCACAATGAAGCGCCACACTGGCTGAAAAAAGATCAGCACATGGAGGCGCCTGTCATATAATGTTTCCAAATGTCAAAGAAAGGGGGGAAAAAATTTGATTGTGAAATGAATATTCAAGTCAGTTCAAATAAATAAAAACTAAATAAAATTTTATCCTTGCATATTATTAATAGTCTTAAGATTACATAACAAAATCAAATGCTATAAAGAATATTCACTTCTTGAAGATGCAAGAAAATAGAGTTACTGCTAAATTAGGAAGATTCAAAATAATATATGGATAATCTTTTAGAAGGTGTTATGGACCGTAAAGTAGGAAAAAATAACGAAAGCGAACAGGGGTCCAGATTGGAACAATCAATGAAGATATGATGAACAGATTCGGGGAGCGATGTGGCGACGGCAAAAATTTGCAAATGGGAGGAGGGTCTCGTGGACAATAGACTGTAGTGGAATATTTAGTGGTGCCAATACGGAGGCGTGCAAGTATCACTTCATGTAAGCGCTTTCGTCTTGTGGGAGGAAGACCCGCTCACCAACATTCGGCTTTATGTTTCTGAGTTTCCCTCCCCGCCGATCACTCGTCCAGCACTCTTGCCAACAAGATCGAAAGCCTTGTCGGAGAGCAGGATAGTAATCAGTTGATGGGAGGCGGCCTTGTCGAATGGCATCCGGGAGGTACCTGGAACAACTCCGAAAAGAGGAGGCGGCCATTTTGGCCTCTCTGTCAGCGATTTCATTGCCAGTTACCCCTACATGAGAGGGGGTTCAACATAAAATAATTTGTTTCTTACGGGAGTGGAGCAGCCGAAGAAATTGTTGTACAGCTGATACCATTGTGTTTTAGAATAAGGGGTTTTAAGCGCTTGGAGCGCGCTGTGCGAATCTGAATAAACACATATGAGTGATCGTTGGTTTTTAAGGATTAGAATTCGAGAAAGGGCAATCATTATAGCCATTAATTCTGCTGTAAAAATTGAAGCATGAGGGGAAGGGTATGGGAGAGGTTGCGGTCAGGAAAACAGCAGAAGCGCCCACACTGTCCCCTGTTTTAGAGCCGTCAGTAAGCACTGGAGTAAATCATCGGGACTGCGGCATGAGACAGGAAATGATGCTTTTAAAACAGGGCAGCAGGGATGGCGTTAGATTTGGAGAGAGAGGTCAGAGCCAAGCAAATGGTGGGAGAGGGGAATAGCCAAGGTGTGTACCCTTCGTCACAAGAGAAAGGCAGCACCTTTTGAAAAGGGATGTTGAGGGAAAAATTAAGATGTTATGAACGTCTTTGCAAATGCCAGAATTAGGATTCTGAACCGGTACCTCCTGCAAAATCCCGGTGTCAAGCAGACGTATTGCGGTTTGAAAACCGAAAGATAACTTGTTAACACATATGTATTCATCTTCGAAGAGAGATGGCATCACATTGGAGTCAACTTGCAAGGCTCACCTGGGGGACGATCGGAAGGCTCCAGTGGGTATACAAATCGCCTCGTTTTTGATGGGATCTAACAGGTGTAGAAGAGTTATGGAGGCCTGACCATATACTACACAGCCATTATCCAGCTTCGATCGGATTAGGGCAATATAAAGACGTAAAAGAGATTTGCGATCAGCACCCCAAGATTTTGAGGACGAGATGACGTAACAGGTCAAGGGTGCGATGACAAGTTGTTTTCAGGTGTTTAATATGCGGTGCATATGTTAAGTGGTCATCTAGGATGAGCCCTAGAAATTTGACCTGTGAAGTTACAGGAATGGGCGAACCATATAGTTAGGTTCGCTGGAAGAAGGTGGCAAGTTCTTCGATTCCCTTTTTTTCTTAAAAAGCACTGCTGAGGTTTTGGTGGGAGAAAATGAAGCCATGGGAGCTAGCCCACTGTGAAATATTTTCAATAGTAGTTGAAGTAGCCGTTCGAGAAAGGGCAGTTCTTGGCACCGGCTATGATAATGCTAAGTCATCGACAGATAGAGAAAAATTGACAGTCCGCTGGAATAGAGGTAACAATATCATTTGAATCCGAGAGCAAATAGTAGTACACTTAAAAAACACAATACCCTGCGGAACGCCTTCATCCAGAGTAAAGTGGCGTGACAGAATAGAAGAACCGAACTTGCATGGATCTGTTTGACAAAAGACATTTAATGAAAGAGGAGTGTCCACTAAAAAACCGAGCGAATGGAGTTTAAGAGGATCCCAGTTCTCCACGTTTGTGTCGTAAGCTTTTCCAAGTCAAAGAAGACGCCAAGAACCATCCCACCAGTTAGAAGGTTTCCCGGATGTCATGGTCTAGTTTTAACAAGGGGTATGCGGTGCGAACGATTTTTTGCGGAATCCAAACTGGAAAGTTTGAAAAAGCTTGCGGACTCTCCAGAACAGGGAGAAAACGGCCTGAAACCCTTTTCTCCATTAATTTACAGGTATGGCAGGTCAGTGAAATTGGTCTTTGGTTATCCGCCAGCTTCGGATCTTTCCCAGGTTTGGGGATAGGAATCACAAAAGCTGTAGTCTAAATAGATGGGAAAGAAGATTCGATCCAGATTCTGTTATACAGATCCAGCAAAACTGCTGGTGCTGAGGGATGTATATGACGGAGCATGATATACGAAATCATGTCTGGACCAAAGAGCACCGTCTTTGCTACTCGCCAGTGCAGTTTGATAACTCTGCAAGTGTAAAAGACGGTTGTAGGTATGATCTTCCCCTTTGGCTCTGTGGAAAAGTCTGGCAGTGCTGTGTCAGTTCTCAGTTTTTGAAAGGCTTCAGTGTAGGCGGAATGAACTCGAATGGCTAGCGAAGCTATAACCTAACGCATCCGCTACCACCGAAGGAGCAGAGATCGTGTCAATTATATCAGGCCCATAATGGAGGGCTGTAGGTGAGGAGTTGTTGGAGCGACGAGATATTTTCTTTGTATCTTTCCACACTAAAGGATGGGGAGTTGTGGAGTTAACAGTCGATATGTAAGTTCGAAAATATTGTTTACGCGTTTGACGATTAATTCGCCGAGATCTCGCGCGGCTGCTTTAAAAATAATCAATGTTTGGGTTGTACGGGTCTTTTTTGATTTGCTGTGTAGAGTTTCTTCTTCTCTCTGTTGGCTTGTGCGCACTCTTGGGACCACCAAGGGTGCCGAACGTCTACCTGCGGAAGATCGCGGGATGCAAGCTTCCGCTGCCGAGATGACTACTTTTCTGGAAGAAGCAAAAGGCTTCATCAACAGTCTGAAATCGGTTATTAAAAGGAGAAAGAGGGATAGCTGTGGCCTGATAAAAGGAGCCCACTCCGCCGATCATAAACGCCAGCTGGTTGGGTTTTGGCATTGGGCTGTGGAACAAGCTCATTTTAATGCTATTGGGGTAATGATCACTGCCGAAATAAAAATCAAAAGCGGGGACCAGGTAAAACGATTCCATAAGGGAATGGAGCAAAAGGAATATCAATACAAGAAGAAGTGTGTGTATCTAAACGTTCATAGGTAGGGAGTCGTGTTAAGGCATCCCAAGGAAAAGGGGGTTAGAAGATCTATTAAGATCTTGGATTTGGATGAAGTGATAGAGTCACCCCATAATGGGTTGGCGGAGTTGAAGTCACCTAGTATAACGAACCGGAGAGGGAGCTGCTTTTAAAAAGATTCAGCTAAAGTCGAACCTTAGTAAAATTCACTTTACGTCGGACTAAGTAGACGAACATATAGTAATGGGTCGATGGACAAGTGAATTCTTGCCGCTACTGCATGAAGTTTGGAGTTTGGAGAGGGACTGGGGAATAGGGGATAGATTTGTGAATAAGTTCACCTACAAATCTCAGCCCCCGGCTCGCTCCAGCCCGTCGTCGTTCATCTTGACCCGGCAGTCAAGGCACATAACAACATTCCTGCTCCTCCCCTATCATTTTTCACCTCTTTCTATAGAAGTTAACGGCGATTTATATTCAGAGATTTGAAAGAAGTCACGATGACGTAGTCGAAGTTCCTGCAAACATATACACTTTGATGTACATATGTGTATTAGTTGAACAAGTTCTTCGAAATTAGAGTAATAGCCACGACAAATTCCATTGAAGGAAAGTAAGTCATGATGAGTTATGAATATTATGGTGGTGGTCTATTAGAGACAATTGTCTATATGTGACTGGGGGAAATGTTAGAGGATACAGATTGAGAGGGAAGGTTGAGGCGTGGGTCTCGGCGAGGAGGGGGAACAAAACCTGGGGGGAAAGGGTAGTCATACACCAGAGATTTAGGTTGTATGACCTCTTTTAGGGAGGAGTTTTCAGATGTATCGAGTATCCCTACCTTCACAAAAATGGCTTTCTGGCTTACATCAATATGCAACTTATTATGTGGGTTCGATTGGTCAATAGAAGAGCAACCAAAATGCTCGTGTTTATTAATGGGAGTGGAATCAATATCTGCCAAGTAAACAGATTCAGAAATGTGTAAGGGATGTGGAGTTGCTTCCATGGAACTGGGGAAGGAAGATGTTACCGGAAAGGTGTCATCTTTTTGAGAAGGAGTTGGGGTCGCGATAAAGGGTTCCAATATGGGATTCGTTGGATTGACAAGTTCCGATACTGGAGACTTTGCTAGTAATTCGTCGTGGGAGTGATTTTGGGAGATTGGACGATTTAAGTTAGAAATGGGGGACCTCTGGGTCTCCCTTCATGCCTCCAAGTAGAACCAGAGCGCGCTTAGAGCGCTTGCGCGTTTTGCGTTGGAACAGTCTTTCCATTCGCCTTTCTTGAAGCGCAGGTAAGTATTAGAAAAGAGAGGGTTTCATCACATCAATCCATTTGGGAAGCTGTTTTCATTTCATCTGTTAAGATATAGAATCCCTTGGGGAGCGCTGAGATGGGAAATTCAGAAGAAGAATTATAGGAAGACTCGGAAGAGCTAGAGTTATCCTGCAACCTATTAGAGGGTTCATTGGTAGGCTGTCCGATAGCTGCGATTGCTTGGGTACAATCTATTAAAGTAGTTGATTTTGTCCCTTGAGTGGACTTATGGCGAGGTCTCTTCTGAGTTACATTTGTTACGTCTGGGGTTAGTGTGTTTTTGTTTAAAAATTCGGACGCTCTGTATTTTAACGAAAAATCTTTAGCTTGGCGATTATTCTTTTCTTTGCCTTTGGGGACATCTTTTTCAGGAATTTGAGTAACGGTGGGAGGTGAATCAAGGGACAAAGAGACAGTCCTCTTACATAAGTTTGGAGAACTCATTGGGTAGGCATGGGACAGTGTGTCTTGAAAAGAAGTGTTTTCCAAGATTTGTGTTGGATGAACCAGCTCAGTTTCATTGCTGGTTTGTTGAAGGTTAGTACTCGGGATAGGGTTGTTAATGGCTTTTTGGACAAGAGATTGGGTCAAGGGCTGCTTTTGTTCAATTTGAGAAGTCGGTGGCGTGGACAATACAGGCAGATAGGATACAGTAGCTGCCTGAGTTTCACTGGGATTTTGGGGAGGAGTTCTGCTGGGATGAGTTTGTGTGGGTGGATTAGCACGCTGGGGAGTGGGGGCAGCAGTGATTGTGGCGTAGGATCGCTTTGGTCTTGTAGGATATTTTTCATCAAGCTGGCGTATAGCATCTCTCCTGCTCATTTTGTGTATGGTGCATAATTCCAGAACCTCCTGTTCAAACAGGTAAGATGGGCATTTGAAAGAGGAAGCACTGTGGGGTCCTCCACAGTTTCTACAGTTAGGGTATTTCACAGGGAGTGTGAAATAATTCTCCGCAGACTGGGCATTTGTCATCCGGTCCCCTACAGTATTTTCCCGGGGATGACCAAACCGTTGACATTTGAAGCAACGTCTGGGTCGAGGGACAAACGTGCGAACACTGTATCTTGTAAACCCTATTGTAACCTTTGTAGGTGGATGAGGGGTATTAAAGGTCAGCAGTAAACGAGGATTTGGTTTGTCAGGAGTTTCCCGACGAGGGGGAAATCTATAAACGTTTGTAACGGAAAATCTTTTCTGTTGGAGATTTCCCATGATGACAGCTGTATCTTCGTCTTTCTGTTCATAACAGTAAATAGTGCCTTTAGATGTGTTTCTTATTTCATCGGGAGTAGAAATAAGAGGAATATCTGCAAGAGACGTTAGGGATGACAGAATAGAACTTTGATATCGGGTAGTAGCTTGTACGAGAATGGACCCATTTCTCATTAATGTGACTGGAGGATCTTCAACGCCTAAAGCTTTTTCAAGTGCATTACTTA
>JABUQX010053567.1:0-5000 GCA_015478945.1 Trachelipus rathkii | reverse complement strand
GGAATCGAACTTGACCGACCAACCGACCTGAAGCGTTGGTATGCGCATAATATAAACATTTCGTTCAAATTCCGCCCAAACGTTACATACATTAGAGCATCATTGGAAACAGAAAAATCCTTGAAACTGAACTTTTCTTTCTTTCTCTTTCTTTGAAGCTATTTCAAACCACCTTTATAATAATATTATATATATAATATATATATATATATATATTATATATTATATATATATAATATATATTAGGATATATATAATATAATATATATATTATATATAATATATATCACTGTATGTGGTGTTACTGACGCAATGATAACATTTTTTTATGGCGAAAACCTATCTACGGGGGGGTTAGAATTAAGTGATAAATAATTTTAATCATTATATATAAATATATTATTAATATATTATATATAATATATATATATATATTATATATATAATATTATATATATATATATATATAATATATAATAATATATATACCCTATTGAGGGTAAACCCCAAAAAGTATAAATAAACCCCTTATCGTCCGAATCAGGTTCTCCTGAGGAAGACATTCAGTTCCCAAAAAAGCTATTAAAATTAAGATAGTCCTAAATTATATTATATATATATATATATATATATATATATATATATATATATATATATATATATATATATATGATATTTATATATTGTAAAAATTATATATATTTTAATAATATATAGAAGGAACATTTTTTTCTGGTAAATTTTGAAAAAATTTTGTACATACAAATACGATAGAAGGAACATGGTTTCAGGTAAATTTTGGAAAATTTGTTTCATACCGACATATTGTGCATTGTTTTGTGATTACGAAAAAACAAAATGGTGGATTTTACCATTTTAATTGGTTGGGTTTTGTGTTTGCTGTTTCTCGTACTCTCTTATTTGGTTCGATGGGCGTGGGCCACAAAGGTGACCCCGAACGCCAACGGAGGGGCCAAGGGAGGGGGAGATGAGGAAGATGAGAAGCCTCTCGACCACGATGAGCAAGGGGATAATGGCCACGAAAACGAAGGAGACGAGGATGAGAACCTCGATTTGAATAAAAATGAAACTGACGAAGGTCATGGGCAGGGACAAGTAAATTTAGGGGGGGGCACAGGCGAGACGCCCACTACAGAAGGGGGGCAAGAACCTCCCACAAGGAACCCTTCTATTTTAGATCCTCTGTTGCCGAGCACCAGTCAGAACCCATACAGCGCATTTTTTAGCCTAACGCCCCAAGACATCCGAGAGAGGAGACCAACCCAGAAGGTCGAGACCCCACCATATATGCAAAAAACGGTTGCGTTGGACAACACATTGAATCTACAGCTAAAGCCTGCTACTGTTGACACTACTGTTAAAAAGAAAATTCGTAGAAATTGGGGTGGATTCGAAACTCATAACCTCAATGAAAGCAAGTGGGAAGGTGCAGAAATACCGAACACCTCCCCATGGGGACCTGACGGCCCCCCAACGATCCAGAACCAAGCCATAGGATCGGTCCAAACCCCTGCTGGGCCTAACGACGCTCAACAACAGACAAGCGTCCTCACAGGAGGAGTTATGGGAGGAAACACCAACGAAAGTGCTCCAGCAGGACAGAACACCTCAAATTATGGGTTTTTACCAACGGGGACGATGCCCCAACCTCTCTATTATACAGGCATGCCACCTGGCAATTACACCATGCCTAACCAGTTCCATCCTTACCCTGGAGCATGGCAAGGGTACCCCTATATGCCTCCACAACCAATTGGAGCACCCTATTACCCAACTAATCTGTTTAACACCGCTTTTCCAACGATTCCCGAAAATTTGAAATTATTTGGCAAACATCTTAAGACAAGAACATGGAAAGGAATCTTATATCCAGACTTCATCACTTCTTTGAATGAAAAGCTAGATGCTTTAGGCCCACTAACTGAAAGTCAAAAGATCACCTTTGCGAAGTCGGCAATATCATCCGATCAGAACAGCGAGGCTAGAAAGTACGTTCTTAGAGATAACTCCTTCTCAAAATTTACCAGATTAGAAGACTTTCTCGCCCAGTTAAAGATTTTTCTACAACCGGAAGATAAGAAAACCGTTTTCGACTTAATGTTGGACTTTTTAGAATATAGAAGGGAGAGAGATTCAATTTTTACTGACTTCGTGTTAGAACTAAAAGATCGACTAACGAAGTATCAGAGCCGCCTCCACGATCTGGATGATAAAGCAATATTCAACTCTAGGCAGATAAACCTATTGGTTACAGGGAAGATCATTCAAAACGTAAATGAAAGAAGAGATGGAGAGAGATTACGAGAGAAGATCCTTAGGGTATTCGATACAGAGATGAGCTTAAATGAATTGATCGAAAAAGTTATCTCAAATTTCAAATGGAGCTTTATTAAAAGATGAGAATAGAAGGCCAAATGAGGTCCGCACCACTAGGGTGTTCCTGGCCCAAGAGGAATCGGGAGGGAGACAGAGGGTTGGAGTTAATAATTCATACAGGGACAACAGGGAACCATTTAAGCCAAGGTATGAGGAGAAGGGAAGGGAGGAGGTGAGACCCAGTTACACTCCTCAAAGGAGGAGAGATGAGGTAAAATCGAGTAATACTTTTCAAAAGAAAAGAGAAGAAGTGAAGACGGGGTATGGTATACCGAAGTTTAAGGGCACCTTAAAGAAGATGTCCGCCCAGGAGTTAAAAGAACACTATGTGTGCTTCTTTTGTGAATCAGTGGGTCACTCGTCCCAAGCATGCCGTTGGGAATGGCCCTACTGCCGAGAATGCATGGCATACCATCGAAGGGGGTCGCAACCTAAGTGTAGAGGAGCACCGCCCTGGAGACCTACCCCAGAAACCCCGCTGATGTTCACTCCATACAATAGCAAGATCGATATGGAAAAAGGGGTAAGAGCGAGAAAGCCAGAGTCTTACAACCCCGACAGGCGAGGGCCCAGGACCTTTTCCAAGAAAAGGGAAGGGTACAAGCCTCCAGATGGGAAAGTAAAGACTAACGCGAGAGTATATATGGCTGAGAGCCAGCCGAGAGATTTTGAGGTGAATGAAGAAGTGGAGTATGGTGATGGGATGTATGAAGGAGAACTTTCTCATCCTCAGGATAGGATAGAGAAAGAAAATTTTTAGAATCGGGCAAAGAGAGGAGACGTGTGAGAAGAAAGTTTAAAGATAGAGCGAAGAAATGGGAAGCTAAGGAGAAAAGAAAAGAAGTCGTACAGCAATCTCTTTTAGGCTGGGACGACACTTTTACACGAATGTTTACCTTGCTCCATCTATGAGTAGTAGGGAGGCGAAGACCAAAGTTTTGGTTGACACAGGATCTAGCGTTAGTATTGTCACAGCCCGACGGCTCAAACAATTGGAAAAAGAGGGAAACTTTAAAGTAGCCCTCCGTAAGACCGATTTAGTAGTACAGGGGGTGAACAATAAGCCAACGGTATTAAAGGGAGAAATACAGTTATATCTTCGCCTGCATGAAAGACATTACCTCACTACATTCCAAGTAAGTGATATAGATGGAGAGAATAGTTGGGATATTCTTTTAGGTAGCAACGTTTTGTCTAACATTCCCATAACTTTAAATTTCTTTTCTGCACAAATGTCTATCAAGGAAGGTAGAGAGGTAGACATTCCAATCTTTGCCGATCCACAAGGAATTTATTTGGTTAGAGAATTTTCTGATGGGAATCTTAAAAGAATAAGAGACCTCAAGAGAAAGGAGGAGCAGTCGCCCCGGGCCCGAGGGCCTAGAGGGGGGAGAACTAAGGATTCGAACCAAATTTTCGCCAAACCACCCGCACGTGCTGCGGATGAGCATCTTTTTCCTCGGAAGGCCGCCTTGCCAGTTAAAAACGTACGCAACGCGGATAAGCATCTTTTTCGTAGGGAGGCCGCCTTGTCAGTTAATAACGTACACGCCGCGGTTGAACCTCGTTCCTATCGGAAGGTCGATCTGTCTGTATCCCAGGGGGAAAAGACAGCCTCTTCAGTTCGAAATTCGCATAGGCAGCAAGTGCCTAAACATGGAAAAAGAGATAGGGAAATTGCCTTGAACGGAAAAGCTCATATTGAGACAGACAAGGTGAAGAGAGGAACAGGGTGGGAAGTAGCTAATCCCCCCTCAACTCGTCACAGCGCTGATCCCAGAGGGGCCAGATCCAAATTCAAGCACACACCCTCAAATTTGGAAGAGAATTTGGGCCAATCCGAAGATTTGGAAGTTTCGAAGAGCAATGACCATGGAGAAGATGGTCATTTGATGATGGATGAAGAGGTTAAGATAAATTTAAAGGTAATCGAGAAGATTGTTTTGCCTAGTCAATCATGCGGATATCTAAAACTCCGACCGGAAATCAAGATGAGTGCGAACGGAGCGAAAGTGCATTACTAGACCACCAGCTTTCACCAAAGGAACCGCTTGTATGTGGCCCAAATACAATTAGCCAGTGAGGGATAAACACAGTATCCTCAGTTATATAAATTGTCGAGTGACAAATCCTATTTATCTGAATAACAAGGTGTGAATCTAGAGAGAGGCTATGCCGATTATTCAGCGAACCAATCCAAGAAAGGCGCAGACCGGAAGAAGGACACCACAGAACCAGTTTCTGCTAATGTAGCCACATGCTCAAAAGGTCTTACGAAGAAGACAGAGTTAAGGCGAGTATACAAAGAAATCATCGAAGAGAAGATGTCAAAAGAAGATGCGGAGAACTGTCTTCTCGAAAAAGCCAGGCTATCTCGGAGAATTACTACGAGCTCCTCATGACGGACCATGACGTATTGGGCACTAGATGATGATGCATGTCCCCAGTCTGCCCACCCGCTTCAGAAATACCTAAGATTGAGCCTCGTTACTGATCGCCCCTACGGTCATCTTCGTAACAGTCACTGAATAACCGCACAGGTTTTGCAGACATCCGAGATTTCACCCGATTCCGCGCTGAAAAAGGGGTACATCAAAGCCTGT
>JABUQX010053566.1:12500-14174 GCA_015478945.1 Trachelipus rathkii | reverse complement strand
TTATGAGACCTAGTCTAAATTACCAGGGTAAGTAATAGTAGATTGGCTAGTTGTAGTATCTAGTTAGGTATATAATATCATATATAGTATATAATATAAGGTCTATGTGTCAAATATAATAATAATAATAGGTAAGTTTTTGAGTTATTAAGGGGAAAGGTGAAATAAATATATAAGGGTCCCCTAAATATATTACCACTATAGTATATTAGAATTAATTATTAGGAATTAATCTTAGATAAATATTTATATTAATATATATAATATTAATATAATATACCGTATATTATATTAAATATATAATATATATATATTATATTTAATTATCAAGATATAGTATCATAAATACTCACAGCTGTTGTAAAATATATCATATAGTATAAATAGTAGCCTATACTTATTTCAGAAATGTAAAATACATAGGAAAGTTCTGGCAGAAAAAAAAGTAGAAAATAAGAAATATTGAAAAACCCATCCAAGACCCAAGCCTAACGCAAAAGTCTCTCAGGTATGAGCACAAGTGGGATTTAAAGAGAGGAAGATTAAATACAGTTGGAAAAACAGAAGATGGCAAGGAGTTCAACAGAACAGAAGTGGCTGGATAGATGGAGAAACCACAACGAACAAGTTGTACTCACGCAAAATTCAAGCGAGTGCAAGGCACCCCTTGTGGTAAATGGGCGACGCAAAGGTGGAGGAATGCTAGAGGTCAACTCCCCCGAGCATCCGTTGTAGTTCCTATAGAAAAGAGATAGTGCACCAACTTCACATCGCAGAGATAGAGGGTCAAGGGAGTTTGAAACAAGGGGACAGTTTATTAGTTTCTTAGTTCTAGACTCAACCCTATCCAATAGGAGGGTGGAGCCGGAGCTCCACCAAATGTGAGAACAGTACTCCAAACAAGGGAGAATAAGACCCTTATGTAACTGGAATAGCTGTTCAGAGGAAAAAATTCCTCGCAACCTGAACAGAACTCCCAGCTTCTTCGAGGACACCTTAGCAAACATTGTAATATGAGGTTTCCAAGACAATTTGTTGTTTATGTTTAGACCAAGAGTGTTTATGTTGTTCACAGGTGAGACGCTGGAGCGGTCGAAGGAAATAGGAAAGTTGGGAGGTATTTTTGAGAGGGAGATGTAAAGAAGTTAATATTTAAAGAGTTGAATTTTACAAGGTTGCGGTGACTCCACCGCAAAATCCCATCCGTATCGACAAGAATAGAATCGGAAAGCTGAAGACTTGAGTCTAACACTAGATATAAAAGAGGGAGCAGATTTGAAATGAGTGAAAAAACGAAGAGTTGAGTCATCGGCATAAGAATGAACAGAGCTAGAAGTACAGCTGAGGCAGATCGTTGATGAAAAAGTAAGAATAAAAGTGGGGATAGCTATAGTGAAGAACTTGAGGAACACCACAAATTAACAGGAAAGAGGAGGAAGAGGGCGCTTCATCAACTATTGCTGATATGGAACGATCAGAGAGAAAATTGACAAGTAAGCAAAGAGAATGAGGAAACCCAAAGAAGGAGCTTAGCCTCGCTACATCATATACATCCTCTCGAGCAGCCGCTCTCCGTGTCGACTACAACTGCCGACCCGAGAGTTGCCATACACCTTGTCAAAAGGTTTGGATATGATTTCACAGAGTCCAGCGCCAATCCACGCAAAACTTCCA
>JABUQX010053566.1:0-7500 GCA_015478945.1 Trachelipus rathkii | reverse complement strand
TTTAAATAATTTCGGGGTGGTGTTCATACCCACCTCAATCCTCCCTTGACTACGACCTTATATATATATATATATATATATATATATATATATATATTTCATTTAATATATATATATTATATAATATATATATATATTATATTATATTATATATATATATATAATTATATATATATATTATATAATATATATATTATATATATAGTTAATATATATATATATAGCCAAAAACTAAAGAAGTTACCCGCGATCATATCTCAAAAACTAAGATAGGTACAAGGAAACTTAAAAACATATATGGAATCTGCGTATGAAATTTGTACGGAAATGAAAAAAAAAAATTATTTTATTTTTTATTTTTTTTTATATCTCCAAAAAACTACGATAGGTAGAAAAAACTAAAAACATATATGGAATACGTGTGAAATATAGTATGATAAAAAGAAAAAAAAAAATTTTTATTACCAATAACATATTTGGAATCAGCATATGAATTTTTTAGGGGGCTCGGGCCGACGGTGGGACAGAGGGGGAACAAGTCCCCCCCGTCGTCCCCGGGAGCCGAGAGACCCGACTCTTTGCTTCTTTGCGGTTTACCTTGGGTATTTCTTTATTTTTATACAAGAAATACATTTTTTAAAGGTTTTTATTATGACAACTGGCATTTTATTGCTATGGTAATTATGTTATTAGTTTTCTTGTACCTATCTTAGTTTTGGAGAATATAAAAAAAAAAAATTTTTTAAAAGAAAAATTAAATTTTTTTTTTTCATTTTCCATACAAATTTCATACGTGGTCCATATGTGTTATCAGTTTTTTGTACCTATCTTAGTTTTCGAGATATGATGACGGGTAACTTCTTTAGTCTTCACCTATATATTTATATATATTATATATATATAAATAAAAAAATATATATTTATATAATAGATATATATATATATATATATATATATATATATATATATATAATATATATATATAAGATATACATATATTTAGAGATAAAAATTTATATAATATAAAAATATTTATATATATTAATATATATATTATATATATATATATATATATATATATATTATATATATATATATATATATATATATATATATATATATATCGGAGCATTATTAATGAAATTTTTTTTAATTTTCTATCGTACGTGAAAAAAAAAAAAAAAAGGAATAAAAATGAGAAAAAAAAATCTTTATTTAATTAACTAAGTTTGGTATATTCAATTGATTCGTTGATAATCGTTAAAAAAAATAAAAATTATCGAAAGAAATTTTTTATTATCGATATATAAATAATTAGAAAAAATCGGAAAAAACATCGATAGTATTATCCCTTAAAAAAAAAAAGAAATTAGCCGACTTTTTTTCGGAGCTTTATTTTTTAATTTTTTTTTTAACATATACACTTAAAATGTACGATAATCACTAAAAAAAAACTTCTTCAAAGAATTTTTGACACCATTTTTGAAAATTAAAAGTTTATAGTTTTAATACAATAGTTACGTAAATGTTAGTCACCTCAGCTACATAATTATCAGATATAAAATTTTATAAAATGTAAAATCATTTTTATTTTTTAAAATACTAATTTTCAAATTATTTAAATTTGTATTCATTTTGCAATTAAGAGATTTTATTAGTTAGAAAATGTTCAAACTTTTATAGAAACATAACTAAAAAATTTCGATGGTTCGATACTGAAAATATATCAATATCGGGCTGAAAAATATCATCGATATTTTTATATAGTATCGGAAAAATATCTATATTGATATATATATATATATATATATATATATAATATATATATATATAATATAATATATATATATATATATATATATATATTCTATATATATCATAATATATACTTATATATATATATAGATATTATATATATATATATATATATATATATATATATCGATACTCTTTCGGCATCCCTAATAATTAGAGTAGCGCGAAAGCTCTACGACATGAAGGAATTAAAAAATTTTCCGAAAGCAAAAGAATTGAAAAGTTTAAAAATATCTGGCTCCATCTTTTCTAGGACAGCATATATAAGAGTGGAACTACTCCAAATATACATGATGCATTCTCCATTCAATAACGAATAGTTACATTACTATACTGAACGAACAGCTGAAGTGGTGTAATGAAGTTCTAACGAAAAGCCTTAAAACGCCTAACCTCTTGGTAACTTGCTTAGTGAAAAAAAAACAACAACATGATATCTGCAATAAATATTGCATAAAAGGAAAATACCAACAATTTTAAGAGAATATAGTTTAAGCTGAATATCTTTGAAGATGATGAGGTAGTTGAGTGGAATAGCACTCGAGGAAATAGATGGAGAAACAGAGTTCATGAGGGATTAAAAAATATTTTTTTTTCTGAGAGCCAAATTTTTTAAACTTAAACAATATAGGTAGGTACATTGTTATTAACTTAATTAAGGTACTCCTAAGCTGGCCTTTGCTGAAAACGTAATTAATCTGACTGAGGTACGTTCGCTTAGGTCAACCCCTTACAACTCTCTCATCCACACACGTCTTGTATACTTATTTCGTCTAACTCCTTTCGTTCATCCTCTCTGTATGTCCAAACCATCTCAACATACCTTTCTCAATCCTCGAAACTACATCTTCTTTCATTCCACAACGCTCCCTAAAATTAACTTAAGGTTTTAAGTCTTAGCTAAACTATAGGTGTGTTGAATAACACTTTATATCATGCTTAGTAACGATATTATTGATAAACATTAAATCTGTAAGTATGCATTAAATAAATCCATGACAATGACTGCAAACACTAATGTGAACAATGGCCTTGCATCTCCTTGGAAAGTTTGGGTAAGTCAAGTTTGTATGTTGGTGTTTTTAATTTTAGGCACAATTCCAGGTTCTTATCAATAAGACTTCTCAACTTACTCTTGATAATATTCATACTTGAAAATGATTGTTCTCATGAATATGTAGACCAAAATAAGGAAAGAACAGCAAACGCTGGTTTTTCAGCTGATTATATGAGCCAGGAATACTATTCCAGGTGTTAAAAATCAACACATCTTCCTTCTCCAGGTCTTTCAAAGCAGACCACTTGGGCTGTGAAATAAGTTCACATTTGTTTTTCTCCAATATTTCTATATCAGCACAAAGACGTTCAAATTTCGAGCTTCCCAATTCTTTGTTTTTTAAATCCAGCAATTGCATTTCAAAGTTGCCAATGTCAATATTAAAAGGACTAACGTCACTTTGCTGTTTCTGAATTCCTGAAACCTGTTGAGAAAATCTTCCCTCATATTTAAAAGTGTTGTTTTGAAATAGCAAATGTCAATGTCAGAATTTTTTTCCTTGGCGATGTTTCAACAGGCTTGGAAAGTGATTCAAAGTTTCTCTTTCAAAATCTTGAGCAAAAAGAGAAAATTTGTTTTCGAATGAAATAACTTCTTCTGACATCGAAAAACTTGTGTTTCTCTTCCCCTGTAGTTAACGATTAAGCTGATTTAGATGAGACGTAACTTCTACCATGAAATAAAATTTTTGGATTCACTAATCGGTCATTAGTTTTGGAAAGTGACACCCTTCCCAAGGAGAAATGCTTTAATTTCTGTTAATAAGGAAGTGAAACGTTTCAAAACGTTTACTTTTGATAATCAATGTATTTTGTTATGCAACAGAAGATCTGCGTATTAGTGATGCAGGTAACATCCGCAACCACATCCGCTCATTATTAAAGATCCCGCATCCGCATCCGCGCTTTCTGCCCTGCGGATGTTGCGCGGATATTTATTATCGAGGATTTGATCAAAGAATTTCATAATGAAAAATACTTAAGATGAATCTGAACACAATGGCACAAAATGAGTTAAAGGCAATTCAAAAAACGGCTTGATATTCCATATCGTACTGCTATCAAAGACGTTCCAACTCGATGGAATAGTACAGTTCATTTGATGGAACGAATGGTGTTGCTCAAAAGACCTCTTGCGTTGTACGCCAGTTCGTATTCCACAGTTAACATTCGCACTAATGTGGAAAATGACATCATATCACACTGCATTAAGCTATTGAAACCATTTGAAGAAATTATCAAAAAAATCAACACCTCTATAGCCAGGGCCCTCTTAACCATTCATGCCGCCCTAGGCAAAAAAAAAAAAAATCACCCTAAGCCTATGATAAAATTAATATATTTATATATATTAATATATATATATATATATATATATATATATTATATATATAATATATATATATTTATATATATATATATATATATATATATAATATATAATATATATATAATATATAAATATATTATATATATATATATTATATATCAATATATATAATTATATATATATATATATATATATATATATATATATATATATATATATATATATATATATATATATTATATATATATCTATATATTATATATATTATATATATATATATATATAAGAAAGGGCTACATAAGTCTGAATTTCGTTTTCACAGTGTTTAAGATTTGATTTTTATTATTTTTGCCCTTGAACTTTTAAATTTAGGTTTTAATGTTTAAATCAATTTTACTTACTTTTTTTTTATTCGTGTATTTGTATGGGTGTAAAAGAGCGTTAGTGTTTTTAACTTTAAGATTTTTCATATTTTACATATTTACTGTAAATACGATTTAACTTTTTTAACATTTACGGTTTTAAATATAGGTTTTATAGTGTGTGATTAATTTTAACCTGATTTCACGTTTTGTTCGTTTTTTTTTGTTTTTGTTTGTTTTGTGGTGGATGTGTAGCATGTAGGATGGCAGATTTGCACAGCGCGGGCTTATATCGACTTTACTAACATCCGTGGCTTGCAATCTAACTGCATCCGTGGAATACCACCTCTCTAACTCTAACCCTAACCTTTTACTCCTGTCTGAGACCCAGATGGCTAGGAATTTCAGTCCCTCTAACTCGGTTAATATGTCCAAACCTATAACTTATTTCATAATTTCCGTCTGAAGGGTGGAGGATGTGCCTATGTAAACATAACAACACTCCTGTAACACGTTTTAAGAATCTCGAATCTCCTAACTTCGATGTTTTCTGTGGCTTAAAATCTTTTCTTTCCTTCTACTACAATAATCTTGTTTTTCTTACTTACTGTTCTCCTAACAGAACAGATTTTCACGCCTTTTTTGAATATTCTTACAACTTCTCACGAGACTGTTAATTCTTCTCATCCAAATGCCGAGGCCCTCTATTTAGGGGATTTCATTGTACACAACACTGAATGGTTGGGGTCCTCTCATACTGATTTAGGTGGGCAGGAGGCCGAATCATTCAGCATTCTCAACGACCTGCAACAACTAATTAAAGAACACACACACATTCCGGAACGTCCCAACCAATTCTTGAACACACTTGACCTATGTTTCACCACTAGTCCTGTCTCTCTATAAATACACCACCTTCGCTGCTATTGGTAAATCTGACCACAACATATATATCTCTTAATTTTAATACTTTCTCGTCCAACAGTTCCATCCTGCCCTACGCGTTTTTCCTGGCACTTTATCGGGCGATTGGGTTGCCTAACGTCTCTTCACTAACTATAATCGGAATGACTGTTTTGACTCTGGTGACCCTTCGGTTCGGGCAAGATAAAGTGGGAACTGTAATCGTTGAATGGGAAGAGCAGGTTCATTCCTTCTTCGACTAAATCTTTTCTTCCTCATAATCCATGGTTCGCATCTGCTTGTTCTTGGCTAATTCAGGCCTAGAGACAGTGCGTAGTCGGGAATGGAAAAAAATTCTCGTTCTCCTATCACTTCTTGCTAATTTTCATTCAGCTAGGAAATCGTGCAGGGATACTCTTCGACGAAGAAAAAGCGCGCTTTCATCAAACGAAAGTGCGCAACCTCCTAGGTTCTCCTACTGAAAAAATTTTCTGGCCTCCTGGCAAAGAATTATCTCTAACAACTCTGCTAAATCTGCCTTTCCTACTCTTATTCGATCTGACGATTCTGTGCTAATTCTCCAACTGAAAAGGCAATCTCTTTGGCCTCCCTATTTTCCTCTAACTCAACCTGGACGATTCTGCGCATTCCTCCACCCCCCACCTCCTTCATCCTCTCAGAGGTTCCTATGCCTTTGCCTGTGATTACATTTGATCGGGTGCATGCGACTCCTGAAATCTATGACTTAGGAAGGCGGGTGTACCGATGGCGTTCCTCCCCGAATTTTGAGGGAATGTGCCTCCGTGCTGACCCCGCCCCTCGTTCAACTATATTCTCTATGTCTCAAAACTAACACTTTCCCTTAGTGTTGGAAGGGCGCACACGTCCAACACATTCTTCAACTCATTTCAATTCTGCTCCCTCTTTTACTTCTAGAAATGCCTCTCGTCTTAATCTTTCCGATTCTATTCTCGCTGACTGGATAGGATTTCCCGGTGAGGGTGGCTCAACCTTGTGAAATTTAATTCTTTAAAAATTCAACTTCTACAAATCTCCCTCTCTAAAACACCTTCCAACTTTCCTATCTCTTTCGACGGTTCTCTCGTCTCTCCTGTTGACAATATAAACATCCTTGGCCTTAACATAAACAAAAAAATGTTTTGGAAACCTCACATCACAACGGTTGCTAGGGCGGCCTCAAAGAAACTGGGAGTTCTGTTTAGACTGCGAGACTTTTTTTCCTCTTCTCAGTTACTCCAGCTATACAAGGGCCTCATCCGCCCTTGTATGGAGTACTGCTCCTCTCATATCTGGGGGTGCTCTGGTCTCACCCGGCTTTGGAAGGTCGAAGTCAAAAGCCAAAAGACTTATAAACTGGTCCGTACTTTCCACTTCTTCTTGACCCTCTAGTCTTTGCGGCGCGAGTTGGTGCTTCTATTCTCTTTTCTATTAGGTAACCGCAGCGGCAGCGTGCTCGAAGGAACTTGTCACTCGCGTACCACCACCTTTAAGACGCCCTCGTAACACTAGGGTGCGTGTGTCTGGTCGCTTACGAGTTGTGTGTGGATATGGTAAACTCCAGGCTAGTTATCTCTCTGCTGCGGTGGCTCCTTTCTTTTCTGCCATTCTCGGATCTGTGGAGAGTGATGCGTGTCTCTTCTGTGTTTCCTGCGTGAATTTGACATCTTCCCTCACTTCAAAATGCAACGTCTGTGCTCAAATGCGTAATTTGCGTTAAGTGTGAACTTTTGAGGCGTGGCAACACCCCCCCTTGAATAGAGCTTTGCCGCGTGGAGGTGGGTGGTGACCAGGGTTGTGGCAGTCGGAGTCGGTAGTTTTTGATAGAGAGTGGGCGGAAGTCGGAAAGTCGGAGTCGCAATTTGAAAAGGGTGGAGTCGGAGTCGGGTATTTTGAGAGGGTGGAGTTGGTCGGAGTCGGAGTCAAAGTCAGTAATTTTCAAAAGGGATGGAGTCGGAGGTGGAGTCGGAGTCGGTATTTTCAAAAGGGTGAGTCGGAGTCGGAGTATCTCTTCTC
>JABUQX010053565.1:0-20000 GCA_015478945.1 Trachelipus rathkii | reverse complement strand
TCTCTATTGGCCTTCCAGTTTTCCTCTAACTCGAACCCTGGACGATTCTGGGCATTCCTCCTCCGTCCACATTCCATTCTCAGGTGTCACTATGTCTTTCCCTGTGATTACATTTGATCGGCTGCATGCGCTCCTGAGATCTATGAACGTTAGAAGGCGGGGCGCCCGCGAATGGCATCCCCCCGAGTTTTGAGGGAGTGTTCTTCCGAGCTGGCCCCTCCCCTCGTTCAAATAATATATTCTCCATGTCTCAATACTAACACTTCCCTCAGTTTGGAAGCACCACATGTCCAACCTATTCCCGAAAAAAGAAGCCATCGATCCTTATAACTATCGCCCTATAGCTCTCACCTGTATTCTATTCTAAGATCTTTGAAACCCTTCTTAAATCTCACTTCTAGACCATCGGAATCTCATTCTCTTCTCCGATCGCCAGTACGGTTTCGGCGTCGAGTCCTTAACTGCGTATAATTTTCCTATTTAACCGACTTTTTGGTTCCGCCCCAGAAACTACGGGGAGGACTTGCGTGGTGGCGCTTGGACATATCCAAAGCATTTGATCGGGTATGGCATGCGTCACTGCTCTCCAAGCTCCCTCCTTTGGTTTCCTCCTTCTCTTTGCCTATACTTATGTCTAGCTTTCCTTTCAAGTCGCTAATAATCGGCTGTGGTTGTTGGAGCGACTTCTTCTTTTTCTCTAATAGTGCGTGTTCCTCAGAGTATCTGTCTGATCTCCACTTATTCTACTTTTCATTTAATGATCTTCTCACCTGCAACTCTAACTCTATCCACTTCAATTGCCGTGAACTCGACCCGTCATTCTTCAACTCATTTCAAATTCTGCTCCCTCTTTTACTTCTAGAATTGCCTCTCGTCTTAACCTTTCCGATTCTATTCTCGCTGATGTGGATAGAATTTCCTGGGGTGGGGTCGTCTAACCCTTGTGAAATTCAATTCCTTAAAAACTCAACCTCTACAAATCTCCCTCTCTTAAAACACCTTCTAACTTTAATATCTCTTTCGACGTTCTCTCGTCTCTCTCCCTTGTTGACAATATAAACATACTTGGCCTTAACAAAACAAAGAAAGATGTCTTGAAAACCTCCACATCACAACGGTTTGCTAGGCGGGCCTTCAAAGAAACTGGAGTTCTGTTTAGACTGCGAGACTTTTTTTCCTCTTCCAAGTTGCTCCTCCGCTGTACAAAGGTCTCATCCGCCTTGTATGGAGTACTGTTCTCATATCTGGGGGCATCTGGTTTCACCCGGCTTTTGGACAGGGTCGAGTTAAAAGCCAAAAGGCTTATAAACGTTCTGCACTTTCCAGCTTCACTTGGCCCTCTATCTTTGCGGCGCGAGTGTTGTGCTTTATCTCTTTTCTATTAGTTACCGCAGCGGCAGGTGTTCAAGGGAACTTACCACTCGCGTACCCCCACCACCTCTTACGACGCCCTCGTCAGCACAAAGGGTTAGCTGTGTCTATAGCACGAAGTTTTGTGATGATGTAGGTAACATCCAGCTAGTTCGTTGACTGCGGCTTCCTCTTGTTCCTGCCAATCTGTTCTGTGAATTCTACTTCCATCTCCTTGTGGTTCGCTGCTGAAGTTAATCTCTTTCACTTTAAAGCCTGCGTCTGGTGCTCATCTTGCGTAAATGTACCTAGTGAGACAATTTATAGCGTGCAACACCCGCCTCCCTTGAATAGGCTCTGTCCGTGAGTTGTTGACAACTGTTAAAATATATATATAATAATAATATATAATAAGTAAAATATGAATATATAGTATATATATATATATATTATATATATATAATATATTAATAATATATATATATATAATATATATATATATATATATATAATATAATATATATTACTACTATATATATAATATTATATAACCCACTTCAAGACATCTACTCAGACTTGCCATGTACAATACTATATATATATATAGTATATATATATATATATATAATAATATATTATATATATATATAATATATATATATACTATAGTATAATAATATATATATATATAGATATATATATATATATATAAATGTAATAATAAATAATATATTATTATATTATATATATATATATAAATAAATATATTATATATATATAATATATATATATATAATATATATATATAATTATATTATATATATATATATAATATATATATATATATATATATATATATATATATATATATGTATATATAATTATAAATATATGATATATAATATATATATATAATATAATATATATAAATATATAATAGATATAATATATATATATATATATAGTATATATATATATATATTATATATATAAATGTAATGTATGGAGACATGCTCCTTTGACCATCTTGCCGAATTCAGGTTCCCAAAAAGTGTATTCCCCCATTCAAAAAACACTTATATCTCCCCCAATATAATAGTAAAATTGATAGTATTATATATATATATATATAATATACACTGATATATATATATAATATAAAAGAATATATATAGTATAATATATAGGTAACTAAGGTTTGATGCCCTTTAAAAATCAACTATACATTTAAACTCTTTTAATTAGAAACATATAAAATATTTCACAAAAACAATTATAATATGATTTCAACATTCATATAAAACAATAATATAAGCCCAACAATGGACGCGGCCCACTCTAGCTGTTCGTCTGTTCTTTCCTTTCAGATCCTTGTTCAAGAGTAAGAGTTCATTCCATAAATTTTAAGCAAAGAATAAATTTTTTTTAGTTGGATGTTACTTTTTTTATTTTTCTTGACGATCCTAATGCTATATTCTGAATGAAGTCTATTTTAAACTCACCGTCTTGTTTATTAAAGTTTCCTGAATTTTTTATGATATATGCTTCAATAATTTTTCTTTTATTGATTTGTGGGGCAGAGGAGATTGGTTGCATATTTTGAATATCTATTGTATGATTCCGGGTTGATCTGTGTGTTACCAACGCTGAATTAATTCTGCCAGATTGCAAATCTTGTTTGTGTTGCTCTCGACGTCTTTCAAAATCATTTGTCTCGCCATAATATGAGTCAGAACAGTGTAAACAAGGGACACGGTAAACCACAGGGCCTGTTTTTATATTCGCGGATTTAGGGGGACAAAGCAGCTTTTTTAGCAGTAAATTATTGGAAGGAACAATATTAACATTTTGAGGGATAAACTTTTTAATGGGACCCAAAGGGATATGGGGGAGGGGTAAAAAGGAACTAGTAGGTTTTTCTCTTGTGTTAACTTTGTGAAAAGCTTTATTGATACAATGAATAGGATATTTTAAATTTTTAAATGTATTAAATATAAAGTCGGTTTCAGCTCTCAATGACTGAGGAGAGCACAGCCTAAACGCTCGAAGATATAAAGAAGATAAAGTGGCTATTTTTGTGTTTAATGTGTGCGCGGAATACCAATGTATGTATGTTGGAGTGGATGTGGGTTTCCTATAGATAGAAAAATGTATCTTCTGTGTGTTGGACCAAGAGAGAAGGGTGTCAAGAAAAGGAAGGGAATTGTTGGTAGAGGTTTCGATAGTGAATTTAATATTTGGATGTATGCTGTTTATATGTTGTAAAATGTGTTGTGGGTTAGTGGGAAGAGGGATGGCTGCGAAAATGTCATCGACATATCGCAACCAAGTAGTGTTAGAAAGAAGAGGGTGTGTAAAGATATGGTAATGTTCGATGAGTTCCATGAAGATGTTACTTAAAGTGGGGGACAGAGGGGAACCCATGCTTAGTCCAGATGTTTGTTTAGAAGGTGTTGTTATATTGAAAAAAGTTATGTTGAAGAGAAAGATTGATCAATTGTTTAATAAGTGAAAAAGGATATTGTAAAGATATGTCGTTTTCAGTGAGAAATTGTTCAAGTAAAGAGAGTGTGATAGGGACAGGAACAGATGTAAACAGAGAAGTGACGTCAAAACTTACTAAATGGTGAGAACGGGGGTTAATGTTATGTGTTTTGGATATGAAATGCTCAGTGTTTTTTAAATGGGAATTCGAAATATTACCTATTAACGGTTTTAAAGTGTTGGAAAGCCATTTAGAGAGTTTGTAGGTGGTACTATTGGTATTTGCAATGATGGGGCGTAGAGGAATGTGTGTTTTATGTGTTTTTGGTATCCCGTAGAATTTAGATAGTTGTGTCATGTGAGATTTTAAAGTGTTGTGAAGAGGTAGATTGTTTTTTAAAATTTGTTTTAGAGAACTATTAAAAGCGTTATGGGAGCAAGTTTGGGGGTTTTTAACAAGGGGGGTATAGGTATCGGGATCAGAGAGGAGAGACAAGCACTTACTATGGTAGTCTGCTAACGACATAATCACAATGTTTTGTCCTTTATCCGATTTTGATATACATAGGTCAGGTGTGTTTTTTAAGGAATACAGGGCCGTGTAAAATTTTTTTGGAAATTTCTTGACTTGGAGGGTATTAGCGATGGAAGAGATCAAAAAACCTTTAAACAAATCTTGATTAATATCAGAAGAGCGATAAACTTTGCACCAATGATCAAAATCAGCAAAAAACTGCAACCATGGGTCATCATTATCCAAAGAAAGAGACAAACCGTATCCCAAAAGTAAACTTTCGTCTTGGGATAGCACGTGGGTTGAAAGGTTGATAATTCTGCCAGGATCAGACTCTTTCGTCCAGTAACTATTTTTAAAAATGAGATCAAATTTTTTATTCAAATTATATTTTTTCCTCCTTGTAATAGTATTCTTTTTCCAATGAGCCTGGTTTAATAGTTCAACAAAAAATTGATGTTGGCCTGGAAACTGTTGGTAAAAATTAGTCTGAAACATACGAAACGATTTAGTAACAATTCTGAAAGTTTCTTTTATTTCTCGTTTGATGTCGTTTACTTTTTCCAATAAAATGCTTCTATATACGTTTCCAGGCCCAACATCAATTTTATTTGAAATCTATTAAACCAGGCTCATTGGAAAAAGAATACTATTACAAGGAGGAAAAAATATACCATTTGAATAAAAAAACATTTGATTCTCATTTTTAAAAATAGTTACTGGACGAAAGAGTCTGATCCTGGCAGAATTATCAACCTTTCAACCCACGTGCTATCCCAAGACGAAAGTTTACTTTTGGGATACGGTTTGTCTCTTTCTTTGGATAATGATGACCCATGGTTGCAGTTTTTTGCTGATTTTGATCGTTGGTGCAAAGTTTATCGCTCTTCTGATATTAATCAAGATTTGTTTAAAGGTTTTTTGATCTCTTCCATCGCTAATACCCTCCAAGTCAAGAAATTTCCCAAAAAATTTTACACGGCCCTGTATTCCTTAAAAAACACACCTGACCTATGTATATCAAAATCGGATAAAGGACAAAACATTGTGATTATGTCGTTAGCAGACTACCATAGTAAGTGCTTGTCTCTCCTCTCTGATCCCGATACCTATACCCCCCTTGTTAAAAACCCCCAAACTTGCTCCCATAACGCTTTTAATAGTTCTCTAAAACAAATTTTAAAAAACAATCTACCTCTTCACAACACTTTAAAATCTCACATGACACAACTATCTAAATTCTACGGGATACCAAAAACACATAAAACACACATTCCTCTACGCCCCATCATTGCAAATACCAATAGTACCACCTACAAACTCTCTAAATGGCTTTCCAACACTTTAAAACCGTTAATAGGTAATATTTCGAATTCCCATTTAAAAAACACTGAGCATTTCATATCCAAAACACATAACATTAACCCCCGTTCTCACCATTTAGTAAGTTTTGACGTCACTTCTCTGTTTACATCTGTTCCTGTCCCTTTCACACTCTCTTTACTTGAACAATTTCTCACTGAAAACGACATATCTTTACAATATCCTTTTTCACTTATTAAACAATTGATCAATCTTTCTCTTCAACATAACTTTTTTCAATATAACAACACCTTCTATAAACAAACATCTGGACTAAGCATGGGTTCCCCTCTGTCCCCCACTTTAAGTAACATCTTCATGGAACTCATCGAACATTACCATATCTTTACACACCCTCTTCTTTCTAACACTACTTGGTTGCGATATGTCGATGACATTTTCGCAGCCATCCCTCTTTCCACTAACCCACAACACATTTTACAACATATAAACAGCATACATCCAAATATTAAATTCACTATCGAAACCTCTACCAACAATTCCCTTCCTTTTCTTGACACCCTTCTCTCTTGGTCCAACACACAGAAGATACATTTTTCTATCTATAGAAAACCCACATCCACTCCAACATACATACATTGGTATTCCGCGCACACATTAAACACAAAAATAGCCACTTTATCTTCTTTATATCTTCGAGCGTTTAGGCTGTGCTCTCCTCAGTCATTGAGAGCTGAAACCGACTTTATATTTAATACATTTAAAAAATTAAAAATATCCTATTCATTGTATCAATAAAGCTTTTCACAAAGCCAAATTGAAGTTTTATTCAGGAGTTAACACAAGAGAAAAACCTACTAGTTCTTTATAACCCCTTCCCACAAACGAATCCCTTTGGTGCCCATTAAAAAGTTTATCACCTCAAATGTTATATATTTTCCTTCCAAAATTAACTGCTAAAAAAGCTGCTATTGTCCCCCTAAATCGCGAATTATAAAAACCAGGCCCTGTGGTTTTACGACGTGTCCTTGTTGTACACCTGCTTCATATGACTCATATTATGGCGAGACAACATGATTTTAAATGACGTCGGAGAGCAACACAAACAGATTTCGCAATCTGCAGAATTAATATCAGCGTTGCGAATAAACACAACAATCAACCCGAACCACTACAATCAGATATTGCAAAATATGCAACCAATCGACCTCTTGCCCACAATCAATAAAAGAAAATTACTTCAAGCACTATATCACTTAAAAAATATCAGGAAACTATTAAATAAAACAATGACCGTGAGTTTAAAATAGAGACTTCGATTCAGAATATAGCTAATTATTGGATCGTCAAGAAAAAGTAAAAAAAAGTTAACATCCAACTATAAAAGAGTTATTCTTTGCTTAAAATTTATGGAATGAACTCTTTACTCTTGAACAAGGTCTGAAAGAAAGAACAGACGAAACTTAGATGTGGGCCCGTCATATTGGGCATATATATTATTGTTTTGTATAGCCAATGTTAAATTAATTAAATGTTTGTGAAATAAAACTATGTCTTAATAAAAAGTGTTAATGTATAGTTGAGATTACATTAAGGCGCAATCAAACCTTAGATAAAATATTTGAAAGTTGCGTCTAAAATCTATACGTATATACTAAATAATAATATATATATATCATATAATATATATATATATTATATATATATATATATATATATATATATATATAGTATAATATATATAATATATACATATATATATTATATATATATATATAATATATATAGTATATATAATATATATAATATATATATATTATATATATATATATATATACTATATGCCATTGTGAGTACATTTAATATTTTCAATAATAATCTGTAGCAACGATTTATATATTTCATCAGGAGCAATCAATGAGATGGAATGCAAATGAATCTTATAATTTTTTATTATTATCATTAATTATTATTATATTTTACTATTATTATATTATTAATTATTATTATTATTATTAATTATTATTTATTATTATTTAATTATTATTAATATTAAATAATGCGAGAAGATTTCAGGAATAATAAAAATTTGCAAGTAAGTTAAATTAAATTTATTAATTTATAAATTTTTATAATATTATATATTATATATATATATTATATATAATTATCTGAAATATAGTAAATAAAAAATAAACATATAATATATTATATATATATATATATATAGGCATATATAGTCTATATAGTATGCATATATATATTTATATATTAAAAGTAATATACTATTATATATATTATATATATATATAATATAAGATTATAAATACTAATAATGAATACATAAAGTGAATATATATATATATACAATACAATCTATACATACTATAAGATATATATATATATATATATAGGATCTTTTCAGTTTGAGGAGACAAGATATAATCGATTGTCATATCGATTTTTTCGATAGTTAAATGGGTCCCTAAAAATAATAAAAATGTGTCGTTGAAATAAATTCCGTCAAATAACAAATTTTATAAATATGTTATTGTATGTTATTAAAAGCGTTAGTAATGTAATAAAAGCATTAGTAATGTAATAATAATAAAAAAAACAACTTAAACATAGTTTATTAAAATTAGATTTAAAATTTGACCATAATAAATAGTAACAGTACTTAAAAAAAAATATTAAAATTGTAAATTGAAAACTAAAATTCGTCTGTATAATGAAACTGATTGGCTGAGCGTCAGAGGCGTGCTTTCATTACAGCCAATTAAAACGCACATTTGTAAAGAATTTTCGCTGCGAAGCCAGCCCGTCAAATACAGAATTAATATCAGTTTGAATTGAATGAAGTAAACATAGTGTATGATCTATGGAAGTAAACGAAAATATATCAAAAAATCTCTCTCTCTCTCTCTCTCTCTCTCTCTCTCTCTCTCTCTCTCTCTCTCTCTCTCTCTCTCTCTCTCTCTCTCTCTCTCTCTCTCTCTCTCTATATATATATATATATATATATATATATATATATATATATATATATATATATATATATATATATATATATATATATATATATATATATATATATATATATATATATATATATATATATATATATGGTCAGCCTCTAAAAGAGGACCAATCCATATCTCAAAAACTACAATAGCTACCGGGAAAAAATACATTTTGGAATGCTGGGTGAAATTTTGGTTCGGAAAATGTAAAAAAAAATATAAAAATTAATATCTAAAAAAAACTACAATAGCTACAGGAAAAGGAATACATTTTTGGGAATGCTGGTAAAATTTAAGGATTTAAAAAAATAAAAGAAATAAAAAAAATTATTTTTTTTGTTATTAATTCAGAGTAATATGAGGAGGAAGCCATTTATCTCTATGGACCATAAATAGGTTTTTAACTAAAGAATACCCAAGGGTATACCGCACCGATGGCAGGAGTCGGGGTCTCTCGGCCTTCCGGGGAACTACAGGGGTAGGACTATTTCCCCCCCTCCCGGGGAGGGTCTCCGGAACCCCGCTCTTTGGTATTTGGGGTGTCGCGGGGTTCCTCCGCCCTCCCTACGGGGTATGGAAAACGTCCCCCTGTGTTCCCGTCGGCTCGAGCCCTAATTGCCGTAGTTTTTTTAGATCTTTTTTTTTTTTTTTAACATTTTCGAACTACTTTTGTAACATGCTATATATATATATATATATATATATATATATATATATATATATATATATATATATATATATATATATATATATATATATATATATATATATATATATATATACTGCTATATATATATATATATATATATATATATATATATATATATATATATATATATATATATATATAGTTAGTTAGTTAGTTAGTTAGTTAGTTAGTTAGTTAGTTAGTTAGTTAGTTTTAAAAGAATAATTTCAGGAATTATAATTTCGGTGTCTCTAGACTAGACACACGGGTCAGCTTTCAGCGACTTTAGCGAAATTAGGCAGCTTTCAACGAAAGATCAGTTTTTTGCGAGAAATATATTTCATATTAATTTATAAATTTATAAAATAATTATTAATTTAAATGTTGAATAACTACAGGAATTATTCAATATTTTCCTAAATATATGGTTTAATTAATAACACGTTAACACTTCAAATGCTATACCTTAATATTTTCGGAAAATTTATAACAAAGACATTGACCCCATCTCAACCAGTTCATACTCTCTCTCTCTCTCTCTCTCTCTCTCTCTCTCTCTCTCTCTCTCTCTCTCTCTCTCTCTATATATATATATATATATATATATATATATATATATATATATATATATATATATATATATATATATATATATATATATATATATATATATATATATATATATATATAAAATTATTAAGTTTAAATGCATTTTGTGAACGAAAAAATTGTACATTTATTTATTTTAAAATTTTAATTGCATAGAAGGTGCGGAGCGCAAAAAGTGAAAGGATCGTTGGTCATTGAGCGTAAGTTCAGCAGGTATTTTGTTTTGTTTTTTATTTTTGCTACAAATACTTGCTGACAAATCGCCACTCCCACCCTCCTAATTAGTTGTATATATTTTACCTGCTGATTGGAAAAAAAAGGTGTATATGTTTATTGTCTTTCTGAATGAAGTGCTTTCTTATTGGTCAGTTAAGGTATCGAAGAGCATCGAATGTCATATAAAAGAATAGGTTTTTAATGGAGAGAGACTTTTTTCCCTTGGATTACCTGGAGTACACACGTATGATAGTTGGTTATGTGGCAATAGTTTTTGATAGCGTCTGCAATTGATATTATTATCTGCTCGATTTATATAGTGTCACGATATTTTAGCAATCGTTTTAATATTTTAATACTTTGCAAATATTAAAAGTGTTAATATTTATTTTATAATATTTTGTATGGTCTATAATATAGTGTTGTGTATTTTCGCATTATTTTAATATTTATCTTATGTGTAAAGGTGTTTTGTAATTAATACAAATGTGTTCAGAGTATTCAGTTTTTCATAAGTGCATTTTTCATGTGTATTTTCCTTGCGCAATACGATAAAGTATGTGTTGTTTACTTTTCCATGTTTTTAATATTTTAAATTCTTGATAAAGGTTACATTGAAATATTTTATTTAATATTTTTAAAGTTTAAATATTTGTTTTAATATTTATTTTCTTGTCAATGTTCAATATCTTCAATATTGGACGTTGGTTAAGTTTGCATATATCCATCCACTATTTCCTTCCATTCATTTCGTCCTTCCACTCCTTCCTGTTCCATCTATAAATTCTCCCATTCCACTACTCCATCCCTTTCTTCCGTCCATTATATTTATGTCCTAATAAGTGTTCACCACTCTCTATCTATATATGTATATATATACTCTTTCTCTCTATATATATATATATATATATATATATATATATATATTATTTATATATATATATATATATATATATATATATATATATATATATATATATATATATATATATATATATATATAATATTTTATATATAAATTATATTTGATTATTTGGACATTATTTTAATGGTAAATGATTTATTTATTTATTTATTTTTAATTAAATGATTATATATATATATATCTGGTGTGTCAATTATTCTCAAAGCAATATTTCTTAATTTATTTTATTGGTTTAATGGTAATTTATTTAATGCTGTCTTGCTCTAACTAAAAGAACCCTTCCTTTTGTTTGGCACTTTCGTCTTTGATCATTGAGGTTGTTGTTAATAAGTGGATTACACAAGATTGTGAGATCCTTCTGGTCCATTGCAATCTATATGGTTAAGAGTTGCTGTCATTATAACCGGCGTAAACCTTATGGGGCCTGACCAAGATATTCTACTTTAAGAATTTCATAGTAAGTGACGGGGTTATACTAGCATCACAATATATTGATAATAATAATATATATGTAATAATAATAATAATAATAATCTTGAGACAGTCTTCTTCAGGTCCTGATGAAACATTGGACAGACGGATCAGGACTGATCCACCTTGGCAGATGTCTGAAGAGTTCAGTTTGAAGTCAAATCTTTCCATGTATGTATGTAAAGAAAAGGGATAAAAATTATAGGTATATATATATATATATATATGGCTAAACTTAAGATTCTTTCTGACCAAAAAAATTTATAAGTTCCAACAACGATATATTCCAAATATTCGATATTTGTATATCGATTGTACCTATTGGAAATCCCCTTTCCAAGACTTCATTCTGGCCGCCATCTTCCATTCATTATTGTTTAAGAAGTTGTAGAGATAGGAAGTGTCAGTGCAATGAATTTTAAATATGAATATTTATAAATTATTTGAAATTTAAAACAAAATGTATAACATTATAAATTAGTTTTAAAAAAATTTAAAGGCCAAATAAACATTTACTAAATATAGGAAATTTAAGGTAAGACCTCTTATTTAATTTAATATATGTTAAAAGTTTCCTCCATATATATATATATATATATATATATATATATATATATATATATATATATATATATATATATATATATATATATATATATATATATATATATATATATATATATATATATATATATATATATATATATATTTTTATATATATATATATATATATATATATATATATATATATATATATATATATATATATATATATATATATATATATATATATATATATATATATATATATATATATACTGTATATATATATATATATGATTTTTTAAAACATTTTTTTAATTTTATGTCAAATTAAATACTCCAACTTGAGTCAGAAACAAAGAAAGCATCTTAAGATGAGATTTGGGCATTTCCTGGAAGCTATAGAAAGGAATCATCCATAAGTCGTCAGTTGATTATTTATTAAAAAATATTATTAAATTTTACTTAAAACAAATTATCTAGTTTGGAGTTTAGGTGTTGGGCAGAAACGATAAATCTAGGTTGGAATTATAGTGATGTTGTTGGGGAACGACGATAAGAGATTGAGGTTAGGAAGTTTCTAAGGTGTGTACATAGCACAGGTTTAGGTTAGGATAAAAGTGTGGTTATTTAGACACCGATTTAATATATATATATATATATATTTATATATATATATATATATATATATATATATATATATATATATATATATATATATATATATATATATATATATATACATATATATAACCTATATAATAATATAGTCCATATATATATATGTATATATGTATAATATATATATATATATATATATATAACTATGCCTCTTTCTTTCTTAATATGTATATATATATATATATATATATCTGGAGTATATATATATATATATATATAGCATATATATATATATATATATATATATATATATATATATATATATATATACATATAAATATATACTCTCTCTATACATATATATTTTTTTATATAATATATATATATATATATATATATATATATATATATATATATATATATATATATATATATATATATATATACTTCCTCTTTCTATATATATATATATACTCTTTCTATATATATATATATATATATATACTATACTTTCTATATATATATCATTATCGATATATATTATCGATATATCGGAAATCGAGAGGTCAGAAAGAGCAAGTTTTACCATATATATATATATATATATATATATATATATATATATATATATATATATATATATATATATATATATATATATATATATATATATATATATATATATTTTATTATATATATATATATTTAGTTCAATTGTTCTTAACTACAATGGAGGTGAAAGCTATGAGCACGAGATTTTACCCCTTCTTGCGGCGATCGTGCTCGAAACATGATTTTTACAATTCACAATTGGGGCCTAAAAATTCGTTAACATACTAACGCAGATGCTACAATTCTGTTTTGTTGCGGAATAAACACTCTATTGCCTGTTAATTTTTATTACTCGTATTGTTCAGACAAATAAAAAAAGTGAATAAATATAACGGTGAAGGTGTGTAGATATTTGTAATATATGAAATTATTAAAATATAATAAATTTAGCGAAAATTAAATAATTAGTGATTATTGAAATGTGTAGGTTAGGGCTTTGTTACGTGCTAGTAATTTATTTTTTTTTTTATTTTTTATATATGTGTGATTGCATGGGGTATATATGTTGTATAATGTTATATATATACAGTGTATATTTATTAAATTTAGCGAACACGCACAGGCCGGCGAAAAGTCGTAGAAGCAAAGACACATAGGCGCATAGGAGCTACGCGCATTGAGGTTCTTTCCTCCACCATTTCCACTGCTGGCCACCCCTCTCCTCTCTCTCTCTCCTCTCTCTCTTTCTATCTCTCTCACTATATATATATATATATATATATATATATATATATATATATATATATATATATATATATATATATATATATATATATATAAAGGCTCATGTCGATTATCCGCCTCCAGTTACGCTCGAACCAGTGTATATTTAAAAGTCTACATAATCAAATAAAGCCAAAAAAAATAAATAAATAAATAAAAAATAAAACCCCAGAAGAAATATGTTTCCAGAATATACCAGTGGGAGTACACTTGACAAAATAAAAGTAAATCTATTTTGCAGTGTGCATATATATATATATATATATATATATATATATATATATATATATATATATATATATATATATATATATATATATATATATATATATATATATATATATATATATATATATGAACGATATATTTATATATATATATAGTGATGCACCGATACCATGGTGTCGGTATCCCGGTGGTATCCGGTCGATTTTGGGGTAACGGTCGATTTTGGAAGTATCGGGTATCGGCAATTTTGTGATTAGTAGTATCGGCATCGGCATTGGTATCGGTAAAATTATGCCTACCTTTTTACTGTCCAAACATTTTGCGTCTTTAAATTGATTTCCTTTATATATATATATATATATATATATATATATATATATATATATATATATATATACTATAATATATATATATATATATATATATATATATATATATATATATATATATATATATATATATATATATATATATATATATATATACTTTAGAATGGCTTTACAAAAAGACATGATATCGAAAATCGCCGAACACTATTGCAGTGTCACGTGTTAACTAAAACTCCAAGAGAAAAAGTTGCCACATGTTGCTTTATTTTATCATGTCAATTTTGTTAATTTTGTTTTCATTTTTTTTTTTTTTTTCAAGGTGCGGAAGCCCGACGCTGGGTTAGGAGGGGGACGAAGTTCCCACGTCGTCCCCGTTAAGGCAAGACCCTGAATCTTTCCATCTTTGCGATTTAATCTTTGGTATTCCTTTAGTTAAAAAATGGCCTGCGGCACTCTGACACTCTATTGCCTTGAAATAATCGAAAAACGGTCCCCATCCCTTTCCATCTCCTATCAATTCACCCTCTCCTCTCTCCTCCTCCTCCTCCTCATGCCTGTGTGTGTGTGTGTGTGTGTGTGGCAATAATGTGTGTGTGTGTGTGTGTGTGTGTGTGTGTGTGTGTGATTTTTGTTAGTGTATCGATATCATAAAATTTTGCGTGTGTTAAATTTATATATATATATATATATATATATATATATATATATATATATATATATATATATATAATTAAAATTATAGTACTTCAATCCAATGTTATAATTTTCGGACCATCTTGTGTATGTGTGCACTGTACTTTTCGCGGGAAATGTTGCCGCCAAAACTTAAAACAAATTTAATTTTTCTTTCTAGGTAACAAAAGTTTATTTTTATTATCACAAATATTTTTAGTATTTATCGTGGTAAAAAAAAAATTGAAGGAAAATGCCTAATATTTTTTATAAAAATTATTTAATTACGTTATGTTCAAAAATGCCATAAAGAGTACGATGGAAATTAAAAAAAATAATTAAAAAATTGTTATGAATCATTCAAAACATTTTTTATATTTCGACGTAGGCAAATGAAGCGTGGCTTGCCGTTTAAAATTTTTAATTGTGAAGAGCATATCCACAATTTGTCCGATAATTTCCCTATCTATCTGACCTACTGTATGTTAATATATTTATACTGTGATATATATATATATATATATATATATATATATATATATATATATATATATATATATATATATATATATATATATATATATATATATATATATATATATATATATATATACGAGGCTGTTTAAAGTATCCGGTTATATTTATTACATAGCAAATATAGGAGATACAGGTTAAGAGGCTTAGTCCCCTTTAAAATAAGAACCTCCTGCAGCTACACACTTTGTCATTGATGAAACATTTCTGAAAGTCATTCTTCGGAATGGCCTGAAGTTGCTTCGTCGAGTTCCGCTAAAGGTTGTATACCGAGTTTTATCCCTCTATGCCAATATTTCAGGTTTGGGGGCCGGTCCCCAAAATACGGTCCCGTCGGTCATTTTACATCGGTTACACCTAAGATATATCCTGAGAAGACTGTATACCAAGTTTCGTCGTTCTATGTCGATATTTCAGGTTTGGGGTGAGTTACCCCATCTGGGGCCACGGTTATTTTAACCCCGGGTGCATCTGAGATACACCCTTAGAAGGTTGTATATCGAGTTTCAGTCCTCTACGCCAATATTTCAGGTTTGGGGGCCGGTCCCATAAATGGGGTCTCCTCGGTCATTTTACCTCGGTTACACCTAAGATACATCGTAAGGGGGCTGTATATCCAAGTTTTGTCGTTCTATAACGATATTTCAGGTTTGGGGGTCAGTTACCACATCTGGGGCCCACACGGTTATTTTAACCCCGGGTGCATCTAAGATGCATCCTTAGAAGGATGTATACCGAGTTTCGTCACTCTACGTCAATATTTCAGGTTTGGGGGCCTGTCCCACAAATGGGGTCCTAGACACCCTATACGATCTTATAACCATCATATTCGAGATCTACGGATTCGATAACCCATATAAACACACCAATATTGTTGTTATACGACTGTTTATTAACACGGCTCCACACCGGCTCCAGCACCGATGCCGGAGCCAACTCCTCAGAATCCAATACTAACTCTTTCTAGAAATTCAACTCTGAATCCTCTCGCCAAATTTCAGCCTTTTACGAACACTTCGATTTTTTAAGGGGGGTGGGGTCCCCTTCGGGGACCCACGGGGACGTAACCTCGTCTACGACGAGGTTACGTCACCATCTAACACCCCTCCAAATTTTAACCTGATACGATAACTCTAACCCATGTAAATATATATTGGAGCCATAGGCTGAGCCGGAGCCGGAGCCTAAAAATCATTTCTAATAATAATAATAATAATAATAATAATAATAATAATAATAATAATAATAATAATAATAATAATAATAATAATAATAATAATAATAATAATAATAAAAATACAGACAGACACAGACCTTCGCGACTCAGGTCGGTTCCAGTCGGGTGTCAAACCTGAACCGGACTCGAGACCCGGAACCGGCCTGCGGAACTCTTTCGGTCCAGCGGAACCGGACGCTGCGTCGTTACCCCGGTGACAACCGCGAGCGCTCTGCAGAACAACGATCGCTGCTACGGCGTCAGGAATAATAAAACATAAAAAAAAAAAAAATAAATAAATAATAATAATAATAATAAAAATATAATAAAAAATAATAATAATAATAATAATAATAATAATAATAATAATAATAATTTCTCTCATTCCATCCATTCTGTGGTCACACCATTTCCTCTCTCTCTCTCTCTCTCTCTCTCTCTCTCTCTCTCTCCTCTCCTCTCCTCCACTCACTCATATATATATATATATGTATGTATGTATTATATATACAGTGGCGTATCCAGGATTTTTTTTCGGGGGGGGCCAATACAAAAATCTTTTTTCTACCTTACATATATATATCTATTTATATATTTATATATATATATATATATATATATATATATATATATATATATATATATATATATATATATATATATATATATATATATATATATATATATATATATATATATATATATATAAAGTGGAGACGAAATATTAAATTTATAAGAAAAAATGGAAATAATATATAAATTTCTAAAATCATTTTAATTGATGTTAACTTTAATCGATAGGCATGAGAGTGAGCAAAGTCCAAATAACATCTTCAGTTTTATGTCAATATTTCGATGTATTTAGAGGGAGGGAAAGTCCAGTAAGTCTTTTATCTCCAATAAAGTATTTCTCAAGTAGATTTTCAAGTCATAATGTTGAAAAGCTTCTTTCTATTTAAGCAGTAGACACGGGTAAAATTGCCAGTATTTGCAACAAGATGTAAATATTTGTAAATTGTGACTTCGAACAAGAAACTAGTTCGTCTATTGCTGTTTTGGATGATCTGTGCTGTGATGCCATTTCAATTTCCGTAAATCCCATTCTGCTTTGACTAAATTCTCAATTGGGCTTTCGAGATCTTCCTCGTAAAATGTTACATCTTTAATCTTCTTATATGGCACATTACACCTGTTCGGTGTGACAAAGTGCAAGGAAGATATAATTTCTTTATGATTTAAAAACCTCTCTCCTAATGCTGGTATTAAATCATCCAAGAATGGTATAAAAATGGATGTGCGATAATAAGTCTGTGGGTAGGAAGTAGGAATGATGGGTCTGTATTTTTGGAATTTGTCAATTCTTGGTACAGCAATTTCAATACCCAGCTCGGATTCAGATCTGCTTACACATTCTTCAAAAATCTACTGAAATTCTAATGTTGCATTTTCTCTGATGGCTTCAAGTTTAGTTTTAACTAGATTCACTTCATTATATGCACTCACCAAATCAGTAACATGTGTCGCTTTGAAAGATTGTATGTTAAACTTAATAGTCTGTTTAAAACAAAAAAGGAAACCAGAAAAGATGCGCTATAAACATTGTTTAGAATTAATGTTGCTTTTTTTCTGATCTCCAACTTCACGTTTTATTTGTTCTAAAGCTGCTATTATCGGGTTTATCATCTCTTCAAATAATAAAACCAATTCGTGTCATTGGCAAAGTTTCGCAAACTTTTTTAATCTCTTATTACTACCCTTAGGAATAAATTCCTCTATTTTTTCTTCAAAATCTTTTGTCCTCTTAGCACTTAGGAAAAAAATGTACAACAATCTGATATTATTTCAATTGCACTTCGAATATTTTGAACTTTAGAAGCGTCTGTGAGGCATAAATTTAAGCAATGCAAAAAGCAGTGAGTATAAAGAGCTCTTGTGACATTTTTCATTTATTACTCTCTGAACACCCTTGAACTCACCACTCATTTTATTTTTTAAGTTGAACGACAACAAGAACAAAAAATGTTAAAAAAGTGCAAAACTATAACTATTCACCAGCAACTTGATATTATACCCTTAAAACAATAGATCAATAGCTTTACACTGACACCACAATATTATCTCATTACTAGGTGGTAATGCTGAGAGAGAGAGAATTAAGACATTCCTCTCTGTCCAATATATATATATATATATATATATATATATATATATATATATATATATATATATATATATATATATATATGCTCACTCTTTATATATATATATATATAATATTATATATATATATATATATATATATATGTATATATATATATATATATATATATATGTATGTAATATATATATATGTATATGTATATGTATATGCTATGTATATGTATGTAATATGGAGTTATGAGCAGTTTTCTTTTTTTCTCCTGTGAAAACTTCCCAAAGGGACTTACAGGATTTGTTCTGACAGCGACGGATTATATAAAAATTAATTTAACCTCAGCACTTTATATTAACGGATGTGAGTGCTTAAAATTTTTGGTGTCCTAAATAATTTCCGAGGCCATGATTTTGGATACGCCACTGTATGTATATATATATATATATATATATATATATATATATATATATATATATATATATATATGTATATATATATATATATATATATATATATATATATATATATATATATATATATATATATATATATATATATATATATATATATATAATTTTCAAATTATTTTGAATATTTCCCCCAACGAGGAAGAACCTACTAGGGAAGTAATTATCAAGAATATCCATGAATATTGCAAGATCCATGTTGAAAGTAGGTGGCACTTAGAAGCTGCACTAGCAGCGAAATCCTTCTTGGAAGATGTAGCAGTGGACATGCAAATGGTAACTGGACATCAGGCACTC
>JABUQX010053564.1:37500-50000 GCA_015478945.1 Trachelipus rathkii | reverse complement strand
GGAAAAAAGAAGTGTCAGCTCCCCAATCAATCCAATACGAAGAAATTTCCTCCTTTATATATAGTTCAATTTCGGAGGTGGGCGGTGAATTCCTACTTTCTGACAAGAATTTTAAGCCAATAACAGTTTTTTTCTTTTATTTGTCAAAAATATATTTTCTTACTGAGAGTTTTCAAAAGATATGAATCTAAAACTTTCAGTTATGAATTTTAAAATGCTTTATTTTAAAGAAAAGAATTTGATTTAAAAATTTGGGTTTCACCAAATTTTCATTAATTATTAAAACGTATATTTCTTTTATTAAATTTAATTTTATTAATATTTCAAAATCAGCTATTTAGTTAACTTTTTAAACTACCGCAGAATTTTCAGTTCCTTCTATTCAATCTTGAAAACTTATTCTTTTAATGGCGGAAATTTCCAAACCTTCGCTTTTTTATCTCTTGCAGATTTGAGTCATTATCTCTAATTTCTCACTTTTGAGTCCTCTCATCAATTCCTCCCCTCTGTTTTTAGTGCGTTCATTCATGACGGCAGTCAGCTCATATATAATAACAGCCATTATTAATTTGAATGATAATACTAATAAGTTAAGTATAATAATAATAATAATAATAATAATAATAATAATAATAATAATAATATAATAATAATAATAATAATAATAATAATAATAATAATAATAATAATAATAATAATAATAATATTGATTAATTGATATTTTTAAGTTATAAACATAAAAAGAATAAAAAAAATTAGTAAAACCTTAAATATTTTTAATATTTTATGTAATGTTCTTACAAAAACATTTTTGTTATGTTATACAAATAATAAAGTTTAAATATGACTTTAATCGCTTGATCAATGGATCACTGGTTAGAAGGATGGAGTAGAGTGTGTGGTTGGTTAGAGTTTGATATATTGATTAATTGATATTTTTAATAAAAAGGAAAAAAATTTACAAGCTTTAAATGATTTTAAATAATAGTGTTGTCAATGTTCATTAACATAAATAAAACATTTTTATTTAGTGACCTTATATAAATATTAAATAAAGTTTAATAAATAATATATAGTTTTTATATATATCTATTATATAAATAGGCTCAGTTAAAATAGTAATATAATAGCAATTAGTCAGCATGGTATATCCACGTCTGGTGAGGTATATAAAGGGAGTATACTTAGTTATACATATGGGAGAGAGGTGTTGTGTGGTTACGCCTATTAATTGCTTTAGTGACTTACTGCCTTAGGGCTTGTAAAGCACATATTTTAAAAAATAAAAAAAAATAAATTTTAGTGATAAAGAACCTAAAATTTGTTTATATACATAATATTTTTAAAATATATTTATAAAATAAATAATATTTATAAATATCAAATAAATAATAAATACTATAAAATATAAATATACTACAAGTTTGAAATAAATTAAAATAAATAACTTTACAATTAAATTAAGAATAAAAAACTTTAAACATAATATTAAATATTTCATCTTGTGCCAGATAAGATAAATTAATAGTTTACGTCTATGTATATATATTTATACCTGACCAATATAAAGTATTTTAAAAAATAACAATTATTGAAAAAGAATAAAAACTGTGCAGAAATGTAATAGGAAATTTAAGTTACAGTAGAATCTGCAACTGGGGCAGGTGCATAAGATGTTGAAAGAGTATAATTAAAAGACCATCAAAAAAATTGGTACGATATGATTATATTCGTATTGTCTCAGTATACTCCGTTTTATGGATTCAGCTGGTGTTTGCATTCCGTTTGTAAATATAATCCTTTTGCTATTTTATTGCGTGTGGATGACGACAAGGATCAAGATTTAGAAACTGTAAATATATTTTCACTCAGTTAAGTAAATACAAAGATCTTCAAACCCACAAATTAAGTATTTGACTCTTTATATTCAATAATATAATAATTTTTTTTTAAAGTAATATGGGTTGTCGAACATATAATTTATTCTTTATAACACTTTTATAATACCATAGACTCCGCTTGCAGGATACAATCTGAAGCCTTTTCGATACATTCCAGTTGTCTCACAGACAGACTATTGTATATGATGAAGGCGGAAAAAAATTCTCGGTCTGACTGCGTGTAAACGTTATCACAAAATTTTATGCACACAAATAGACTCTCACAATGTTTCAAAAAATCAAATAATGTAAAAATTATATTTTAATACATAGAATATTATATAATTAAGGCGGTTAAATAGAGCCACATATGAAACAAGTTTTCCTTATTAATAATCTAACACACCAAAAATATTATTTTAGAATGCCAAAAGATAAAATATATATATATTAATTTCACAGAACGACGTTTTATAAAAATAGCTTCGTGCAAGTCTGCACACCGTATTGAAATAATTACACTGATGGCACAGACTTTGGTGTCTAGACATTACACTACACGCACGGAGCTATCTTGAAATGAATCCTCAGGTACTCACCACACACCAATAATTCAGCAACCCACATGCGCGGGACATGCTGAGCAAATAAGGGGTTGTTGGAAATATGTAAATGAGTGATAAGGAAAAAAAAATTAGTGTGTTGAGCGTTCCATGCAAGATGTTAAATGAACAAGTAAATTATAAACGTGAACGATAACTGAATTGTTATTCGCCTCTAAACTTAACAGAACCCGCATTACCAACACATCTACAGCCGCACCTGCTCTAGAACAGAGAAGATATATTACACAGTTTCTGTCTACACCGACTATCAATGTTAAAAATAGGCAGTTACCCAAAGAGTTATCGGAGAAGTGCTCTGCATCAGTAGGCGCTCGCTATTTTGTCCATCCTCCACTGTCTTCTGTTGGTCATTATATTTCAGTAAGTAGACTCTCCATTACTATTCTATCATCGTTACTAAATCTCACTGCATCATTAATGCAGTAATTCAACCGAATACTAATACTGGCATCCTTTATAATATTACTCTTCTTGTTTTTTCATCGAAGAGAAAGGTGCATCGCTTCCTCCTTCCACTTTGTGTCAGAAAATTAAATAGGGAAATCAGCATACTCAGTTCTAATATATCTTTTTCGATTTTTGATGTAAAGATTATAGTAATGACCCTAAATAAATATTCAGGTATAATCTAGAGATTTTCAGTATAAACATTAATTTAGGATATTGAACATCTTACTTACGGTATTATCTTTATATTAAGTTTGATATAATGCATAGAGTTCTAAGCTCTATAGCTTCCGTATAGTATATATGTAATATATACTATATATAAGTATATATATATATATGTATATATACCGATAAACAGTGTAGCCTTGCTATAATATTATATCCACCTTACTGGACTTATTATTTATGTACTTTTATATCCACATGTACGTAAATATTCTCTTAATTCTATATATAATTTTCTCCTCATCATTATCATTTCAGTAAATGAATAATTAGTATATATATGCGTCCCTTTAGATATATACAGGTAATCATATCTAAGACTCAAAGTTAGAACTCTCTATATATAGATAGAAGATGAGCTGTAACTTGTGTATAATATGGCGTAACATATATAAAGCAATAGTTTTTTTATGTTATATATACATACTTACCTAGTAGATACATGTGTATAATATAATCACTCAAGTGACTAAAGTGAAGTAATGAGTAGATGTTTTAATATATTCTATGTCATCCTTGCTAAAAGAACGTAATTAAATTTGCATTATCAAACCTACTATGCATAATTTAATAAAGTGATATATTCGAGGAAAATATACCTAAACCAGTAAATAGTGAATATAATAAATTATATAAATAAGAGCAATTACTTGTATAGGCATATAGAATTTGAGCCAATTTATATAGCTTAAATAAACCAATATATAGTAATTAATTTAGGTAATTTAGATGTGGTAGATTCCAAAGATACAACTCGATATTATAATTTTTATTATTATGTCAAAGATAATAATGCTCATAGTAACATAAAGGAATTTGCAGTCTGCTTACAGAGGAAGTAAATACAGAGAAACGAGTTCTACGCGACTAAAAGCAAAGCTGTTTATTTCTTGGCTTTACAGATAAAGAAATTCGTACAACCACATATTAATTGAGTGAATATTAATTAGGAATAAAATAGATTATAACTATAATAATAAATAGAATATGGAATAACCAATAGTAAATTAAAATTATTAATTGTGTAGTAGTAAGAATAATAATAATAAAATAATAATAATAGTATGATAAATTACGTAAATTGATAATGATAATAGAATATAATTATTAATTAATAATAATTAAATAAAATCAATTAAACACCTCAATTCTTACATAAACCCAATTGTATATAGATTGGCTATAATATCTGACTCAACTAATAATTAATAATAAGTTAGAATGTAATAATAGATGAAAATAATGTAATTAAAAATAATGATCATAATATTAATAATAATGATCATAAATTTATCAGAGAACTCAAAAAGTAATAAAATGTCTATTAAAAGTGAAGCCTTCGATAAAATTACTGTAGACTTCTTGTTTCCGTTGATAAGGACATCTGTAAAGTGAAAAAGATAATAACCAAAATGTTAAACTATTCTTACTTTTACTTTTTTTTTCAATGATTCTATTCTCTAAAGAATATTCTTACTATCATACAATCAAATTTTAAGTAGGTTTACTGAAAACTATATAATTATATATATAAAATAATTATAATATTCTATCAGGGTTTTTACTGATAAACCTAATTCCTTTATTCGCTTGAAAACTATATAATGTTCAGGGGTGCTTTAATTTATTCACATTCGCTTTATATAAAGATACCACTAATTCAAACAAGTGTATGACTACCCACACACTTTCTAAGGCTATAGGTGACCGTTATATATATAATAAGTGTGCTAACGAATCAACTAATGTGCATTATATTTCTATGCTATGCTATATATAATAATATTATATAGTATATTTATCAATTAAAGGTGATAAGAAAAAGAAACAAAAAAAAATTAATATAAGGAATACGAAATTTCATCACTAATGTGTTCTATGTGAGCATCACTGTATGGTTACAAAAAGGTGCTACCACCGATGGACCACATAGAATATGGATTAGAAAGGTGAAAAGCAAAATTGATTGTCAACACAGAAAAATTGATGACAAAGACAGAATACAAGGTGGGGCAGATTAAGGGCTAGTTACCAAGTTTGCAATTAGAGTAAAAAGCCGCTTAATACGGAGAAAAATAAGTTCACCTACCCCCGATCAAAGGCTACATAAGAAAAAGGAACCTGAAGATAGAGGTTCAGACGATAGACTGGAAGCAAATATAAGCTATTGCAGAAACTCAAACAGGCTATTGAAGCCACAAACTGCCAACTTGATAAAATAAAATAAGATAAGAAAATATAAGGATAAAGAAATAAAATTGAGCTTCATTCAACACTAGGAAGACATATGAAGAAAAACTTAGTAACATCTATTCATCATATTATAGAGCTTTTAATTAATTTCACAATAGAAGAATAATAACTATTATTAGCGTTATATATATATGGTATATATAAATATATATGATAACTTAGCAATATTTGAAATTTTCTTCAATCATCTAGTATATGAATTAAAGATATAGAAGAAACTATACTATATATAGAGGCAACCAAGAAACTCATGCAGCTGAAAATTCAACTCAGAAAAAGGAAACATAAATAAAGGTAATTTATTCAGCTACAATTAAGAGCATTCTTCAAGCAATACTATTATTGATCAGCACCCACAATAATTGTATAGTAAATATAAATGCCAATCACCCACAACACTCCTTTAACTTCTCTATTCCTCATTCTTCGAACTTTCCAGAAACATCAGTAATTAGAAGGGGTTAATTAAAGTTGTTTTGATAGGATTACTGATAGTTAGGGGGGTGATGTGCACAGCATACACTAAAAAACAGAAAAGTAGTAGAGTGAACATCTTATGAAAGATTTACAATGACCAGAGCAAGGGCTAAATAACGGGAACAAAAAAAGAATATAAAATAAGTGGGGCCCAGCAACTAGTGATCCGCCCTATAATATAATACCATTTAGTGAGAAAATAACTCGTCGCCTGATATTTTTTAATCAGAAAAATCCACTCGAGGCTTTGTCACACACTTTAGGACCGCAGTTAACAGGACAAAACTAATCACTATTTTCAATTGCAACCAATGTATAATCTATTATGATTTACTAGCTATTTCAGCCATTTTAGCGTTACTAAATTAGTACTTTTAGGTGTTATTATGAGTAGGTTTTTGTCTACCTATCATTCTTTATATTTGGTAGCCACACACAGTTTCAGTTCCTTACTGATGCGCCAAGAACATTAACAAACATTCGTTACATACCAGCGCACATCGAAAACCCCGCCCTTCACTCGCTTTTATTACAACCTAGCGACCGTTTCTTCTCGGCACTGTTCTGAGGCCAACTCACAATATTTTCTCCTCTATCTGCTCATCGATTATATATAATCAACAGTGATTCAATTTGATGTATTGCTTATCGGCTACAACTTACTGTTGTTCGCAACTTTTTTTCGTCCTCGCGCTCCCGAATGACTTATCTATTCCCGCCAGACCTGAGCAGATAGTTCTCTGATTAAGTGTCATAGATAACACATAAAACAATGAATCAACAAATAAATAAAACATTCAACCTACTACATGCTATACATCCACTTAACCGTATAAAAACTTTTATATAAGACAATTGTACATAAAGAATTCATATCTCCTGTAATTATTTATTAATCGTGTTTAATAAATGTCAACATCACCTTCCTTTATTTTTTTTTTAATAAAAATAAAAGATGACCAAACCATGTGAACCCAACGATGAGTTCGCATAAATATTAATTTTAATTATATTTTTTTTCAGAACTTCATATTATATATAAAAAAAAAATCTAAAACTCATAGAACGTTATTATAGAAAACGTATAGTACGAAACTGAAACTGAAAACAACTTTCTTTACACCTCACATAATGCACAAGGATTCTGGTTTAAGGATTCAACTTCAGTAGGATAAAACTGAGCTCTGGCCATAAAACATAAACAAAAGATTTAAATACCCTTTTAAAAGCAACGGCCTTTGATAACTCTGTGCATTCCTGTCTCTTCTGTCATCAATTCAAACTAGACTCTAAAAGACTATATCGAAATAAAAATCGGCCGCCTAAATGTCCATCGAAACACATTGTTCATGATAGATCTATAAGTCTCTATTATTTACACATTAGACACGGACAACATAATGAGTCTCTAGAATCCTATCATAAAAAACATATACTAGTTCTAAATGTGAAATTAATTACAGAACCAACTTGATAGAAGGCAGATAAAATACAGCAGTGGCTTACATTGAAATAACAAAAAGCCATATATAATGAATTAAAAACTGACATCTATCAATAACATACGTACTGAATAGTATAATATGAAGGCGCCCAAGGGATTTATACCACAAGATCAGTGCTTAAGTAAGTATTTATCTTAGTAAAGTAAGTATATCTAGTTCAAAAAAATCAATAGCACAATCATGTTACTTGAGATAGCAAAAAAGTAAAATAAAATTAACAATGCAGAGCATAAACAATACTTGGCAAAAAAAAGAGAACTAGAAAGCATTGGAATTGAAGATGTACCAACACAGTGTCATTATAAAAAATAGTCCTATACATGAACAAGTTTAATAAAAATCGTCCAAGCAAAACAATTAGGAAGGCGGGAAGGGAGGAGGGATAATATAAAATACCAAATTTCAGTATCGCTGGTTACCCTCATGTAAAACAGCCAGATAAAAATGTAGAATTTCACACAAACTAACACATAAATAGTATGGTAGCGACAATTAATAATCAGCGAGTCTAAAATCTTGCCTGGCTGCAGAAATTTAAAACCAAAATATCTAGCGCAAATAGAAACTGTGTAGTACTAACTACACTGTATATGAACCTCTTCCACATGTAGAGCCTGAAATACTTTAATGGTAAAAGGATCCCTCCAGACCTTAAAATTTAAAAGATTCTATTCTCAGTTTTAAAATCCAATATTATGTTCAAGGAAAAATTGTTCGAATCAATGAAATGAAACAAGACAACTTTCCTAATATTTAATTAACGTATTTACAGAAAAGGTTTAAAGCTTAGAAAATAGACTCAGACTAATAGTAAGAAGTTGTATGCATTTGGTTATGGAATTCCAAGATATAAGTTATAAAATAGGCAGTTAGAAAAACTTCCTCCACCAGAGAAATCAGTCATGGAATAATGAACCAGTTATTATGCAAATACATAATTTGGATAGAATAAATGTTTATAGCGGAAACAACTATGGAATGAAATTAAGCCAATGTTACGTGAAGCATGGCAGATTTTTCTTTGTTTAGACTCTATCAATTAAATGCAATCGGGAAATATTACATCCATGAATGATTGAATTCTACTGGTTAGATGCACTAATTCTTTATTAGTCAATAGTTTAAAAAACCTTCTCCTACCAAACAGCGTGAAAGCGCTGCGAAGAACATAAAAATACGATAGTTGATAATGTAAGAAAATAAAAAGGTGTAAATTAGTAGTACATTTACAAAGTGGTTTTGAAAAGAAGCTAGGAATCTTCCATTGTAATACACCTTTATTTGAGAGAAGTAACCTTGGCAATTGGTACAAAACCAAAAGCAAACAAATTACAAAGTGAAAATTTGGGTAAGTCCTTTAAACTACATTAAAGCTAACAAATAATAAACCCCATGACCATAGGATAATAACAATAAAATCGTCTATTAATTAATTAATAATATATATAAATCAAATCTAACAATAAAATAATGACAATAACCACAATAGGGACAATAATGGGTATTATAATTCTTTCGTCTTACCTACTGAGTTAAAAATAATCAATAATAAATCGCAGTTTTGCTAAAAAAGCTTTTTTGTCATAAAAAATAAACGACAATCCATGTTATACTTAAATGCAAAACCAGAAAAAACCCTAAAGCCCGATAAAAAACAAAAGTCATTAAAAGACAATAAACATTATGCTTTTACAGTGTCTCAGTATCAAACATTCATTTTTAGTTTAATAACTGTAAAAGGACCCAGAAAAATATGTGAAAGAATGTAATAAGCAACATTTAACCATTCTTGCTGCATAGAAAGAAAAATGGTACGTAGTGCCACCCAAAGACGCCAGGATGGTTTCTCAATAATTATCTCACCAAAGCTTCAGCCACTTCCAACTTTGCTGAAAATTTAGAGGAATAAAGATAAAACAATGGTAGAGTCAAAAGAATCAGGAAGTAATGAAGCAAAAACCTTTCAGACAAAGGTAAGTAATAAAAAGCTATTTTATCCTGCTGTCCCAGTTAAAATTAAGCTTAAAGGTAAAGATAAAGTGATTAAGACATACATGGGTCTAGATACATATTCTTCAGCATGTTTTATGGACTTAAATTTAGCTGCAGAATTAGGTATGTCATATATGAAACCTCAGAAAGATATAGATATATAACTACTATGTATGGGCAACATAAGATAAAAACATACATTTTAAATAATCTAAAATTTCAAAAATTGAGATGAGGAAATCTGAAAACATAAATTTATATATATATATGTAAAGAAAAAATGGCCCTTTAAAATGAAAGAGAGGGTCCATCTATCAAAGATATAAATGGCATCCTAGAATACTCCTGAGTCATTTGTAGCCCTTCAACTTCAATAGAATCAAAAATTGGCCATTATCTTAATTGGGTCCAATGAATTCAAAGTAAATTGTTTAAAACCTACAGAAGTGTCTTACGTAATGGTCAATTATAACTATCCTTTGCACGCTCTAAGTATTCATTGGGATGCGGCTTTACAAGGTTCGACACAAGATGGTTCTATCACCAGCATTCATGAGTTTTACCCGATGTCAATAAAAGTCACACAAATACTAAGAACAAGATGAAATTTACTTGACAAATATTGCTTAAGAGAGTTTCTGAAAAGAATCCAGAACAAGTCTGTGTGAAAGTGTAGAAGATTTAAAATGGAAAAATAAAGTTGAAAATTAAAAGTTTACAAAGAACACTTACAGGTAAATTTCAAGTTGCGTGACCTTTACCATTAAAAAAGAACAATCAGCATCTTTTCCTAAATAACAAACAATCAAGCTTTAGCAAGATCTTGATAACTTCCCTTATAAAATATAATTCTTTTTCATATTTTTCCCCAGTTTCTTTTATACAGTATAGTGATAACATAAATGAAATGTTAAAACTAAAATTTGCAGAAAAGATTGAAGAAACATGAATTATTAACCAATGACAGATTCTATTTAACACACCATAGTGTATTCATCCACAAAAGAAAAAAAATGAGAGTAGTATTCAATGCAGCTTTGCCATACAATAAAAGTATTTCTTTAAATTAATAGTATTACCACAGTGTCCAGACTTATATTTCCAATCTCATGGCATTCCTTTTAAGGTTCAGCAAAAAGAGAAATATGCTCATAGCAAGAAAATATAGAGGTAGAAATGTTTTATCAATAACAGGTACTTTGACAAAGATTAAAGATTATCAAGCGCTTCCAAAGGTTCCCAAACAGTAATTTACATCGTACTCCAGAAAGAATATATAAATAAAGTTCATATATTTGGAAGTGTGAGCTCACCTTCAATTGCAAATTATGTCTTAAAGCAAACTACACATGTAATTGAAGCAGAAAAGTTCAGTAATTTAGCCAAAGAAGCAATTACAATTTCTTATGTTGATGATTGTTTAAAGTTTGTGAAATTACACTAAGAGAGCTAAAATGTAGCACCGTTTATAAAGAAGTTAAAGGAAATTTTAAAAATTTAGTGGTTTTAATCTGCATTTCAAGTAGCTAGTAATTCAAAGAAATTTATAGAAAATAATTGGATAAACAAGATGATGGTAAGAGGGTAAGGAAATTTTTAAAGAAATTAGAACCGATTTCTATAGCTAAAATTACCTTTACAAAAAGATATTAGGCTTAATTGAGGGACACCCAGAAATCAGCGATTTTAATAAAGCTAGAGTTATATACAAGATAAAGATTAAACAAAAAAGAAGTATACTCAGTTGCATTTCTTCCTTCCATATACGATCCACTGGGTTTTATTAGTCCAGTACAACTAGTAGAAAAAAGATATTTCAAAATTTATGCGAGAGAAAAGTTAAATGGGCTGATGATGAAATTCCATTAGATATAAAAAAAAGTTAATAAAATGGTAGTTATGATGTTAATAAGCTAGATGATTTTCAAGAGTTCACCCTCACTCCGCCGCTAGGCATTACAATCCATAATTGGTTTAAAGTATAAAGGTATTAATATTTTAGAAATTACAATTTATTTTACGATGCAAAAGTCACAATCCGCATATGCACTGCTTTCAAAGTAGCACTATATAAGGTTCATTGCGAGAGAATAATGAAATATATTGTTCATTGGTGTTATCTAAAAAATAAGATTGATACCATTAAATAAAAAATTTGATGTTTTAACTACTACCTAAGAATGAGAACTGAGTGCAGCCAAATTAGCTGTCAACATACATCAAACAAATTTTAAAGAAATGAATTTAGATATGCAAATAAGGTACAAAGAGAAATAAAGCTTGCATTTGTCGTGAAAATTGTATTACAATATATTAAACATGATATCAAAAAGATTCAAATACGATGTTTGCTACACTTAAATAGACGGTTAATATTATATACATACTTTAGATCACAAACAGTATAAGCCAATGGAATTATGTACCAGGCAAGCTAAATATTGCAGATATTAGCAAGTTAAAGGGATATCTGTTAATGGAGTTTTTGAACAATAAAACTATGGAAGCACGGTCCAAGGAATTTTTGTCTACCAAAGACAAGCTCAATGGCCTGTTGCAAATTAAAGAAAATAAATAGATAAAAAAATTCAGTCAAAAATATATAAAAACTAAAAATTCTGTATAACCATGTGTCCCATAAACTACAAGAGAAGTTCAACAGACAAGAGCCATAATTCTGCTGCTCAGTATTGTGAAATTAAAAAACAAACCAGTAGCATGGACATCTTTAAGAGATTAAAGAAAAAAATGGCCATTAAACAAAACCCGGAATAAAGGTGCTATGACAGTCACAGAATTTAAAGATAATGCCAGAAAAGGCCTATTTACAAATATGTACATAAAATAATGCAATATTCACTAAAATGATATACAATCATCGCAAAATCCACAAAAAAGAAAATAAGAAGCAAACTTCCACAAGTGCACAATTTTTGGCAAAATTCCTCACCCATTATATAGTGATTAATTGGAATATTACAGAGTAGGATTATTAATCTAGTCTGGTGAGGGAATAAAAATACTGGACATAGTGTATCACTATGATTTTAAACATCAAATTATTCTTTGCCAAATAAGTCATGACAAATGCT
>JABUQX010053564.1:27500-32500 GCA_015478945.1 Trachelipus rathkii | reverse complement strand
CATACTTAACGCGCTGGAATTTGACCAATTATGATATAGTTTAGACCTCTCTTGATTTCGATTTGATAGATGGATTCAGTTAGAAAAATACCGTAAGTAAGTTTATAAATAAGCTTTTTCTCCATATTTTTCATATCAGATTATTTAATAGTTTAGCTTACTCATTGTGAGAAAAAATCTTAGATAACTAAATTAAGATATCCATATTAATATATTTATATATAACATACGCCTATTGCCTCTCGAACATTTAAACTTTAACTATTATTATTTATGTGTGCTTATGACCTACTGTATTGTATAAATGATCGTAAAATAATACAATAATATAACATCGGGAATAAAGAACTTGGTATAAATATAGTTTATGATAAGATATTCAGAATAATTTCTAATATTATATGTATCATAATTTATATTATCCTCATATAGTTTTATAAGAGGAAGACTACTATTTGTTTACTCTATATAGCTAGACTTACCAGTCTACCGATTATTATCGTTTAAAACTTATATGATGAAAAATTGTATTGTAAATAATGTATACCAGTTAAATGAAATGATAAATAATACTGTAAAATATACATAAATTACTTAAGTATAATGACCTAAAAAAAATATAAATTATAGTTTATATAAAAATATTCCTTTAAATTTACATTCAATAAATAATTATGTTTTATATAATATATATCAGATGCATATATTGTGTTTTAAACTTATGTATAATTATTAATTTCTTCTTAATAATTTTTAATACCATACCACTCACGGTATAGGGTGAAGTAAGCATCATAATTAGTATCGATATGTTGCCTAATATGTATATTATGTATCTTCATACATAATCTATTTTATATCCTTTACATAATAATATGAAATTAGGAATACTTTATAAAGTTATTTCACAGTGTACATATAGTGCTATATATTATACCTTTAATAATATATATTTTTCAGGGTTATTTATTTCAGTTAATATTTTTTATATATAAACTGAGTTTTTTACTCATATATCTTATAACAGTATATCTATTTATCTCAAAATAACATTATTACCTGTATAGTTATTCATAATAAATGGGCTGGTATATATATATATACTATATATATTGATCGTAATAAGTGATAAAGTAGTTACTCATCCTATAGAAACATATATAATGATTAATAAATAGGATAAATATAGACCTCATATATATATTTTTTAATTATTATGTCGTGCGATTAAGTATCTTATAATATATAATATATTATATATATATATATATTAATATATATTAGTGATATATATTATTAATATTAATTATTATATGTATATATTGATTTTATATTTTTTATAGTTTTTTTTTCTTTATAATATATAATAATATAATATTAAACAATTTCTTCAAAGACCAATAACAGCCCAAAATGTAACATAGGCTGATACTCGGAAATTCTGGTTGTAGGTAAAATAAAATACTTGTTTATGTACATTTTATATAATTTAATTATTAATAATTATTTAATAAATTAGTTATATATTAAATTGTTTAATTTTATCAATAATTATAATTATAAGCGAAAAAATCACTTTATATTATAATTGGCAGTAATTAATGACTATTGATAGCAATGGGCACACGGTTGTTTGGTCTTCTTGAGGCAAAGAAGGATCATAAACACTAGACTCAATAGGACGAAGAACCTGGTGAAAACACAGATGAGATAACAATACCAACAAATATTGTTAACATAGTCGCGGATGGTGTGGAGGAAGCTGTAGGCGATTATCCAGAATAATATAATAATGTGAAAACATACTGATGAGAAGAATGAGAGATTAATAATTAATGAAAGATGGGAAATAATAATAAATATGGAAATAATAAATAATAAAATAGAGTACAAACAAGAAGATGAGAAATATGAATGAAAGGTATGAAATAATAATATATATCTAATTATATATAGAATGAAATAAATAATTGCTAAATTATCCATAATCTGAAACACATACTATTAAAGATAATAAATTACTAACCGAGTGAGAGATAAAATAATATTAATAATAATAATAATTAGAAATTTAAATATAATAAATATATATAACAATTATATATGTATATATATTAAATAAGCTTTGTGATCTAGTATTTCATTACATAAATATTATATACTTTTTAATATAATAATGAATAATTGTTTAAGTTACAATCTTATTAAAGTTAATGCCAACTTAAATATTGTTTTATTGTATTATTATAATTATTATAAACAATTTTCTAATAGAAAGGATATGATTTTCTAAAATAATTAATAATTATATAATATATTAATATTATTGATATATAATGATCAATGAATATAATAATATATATTTTAATATTTTTTTTATCAATATATATCAACGTATATACCAAAATATAAATTTTTATAATAATATATTAATATTTATTTTAATATAATATATTAATATATATTATATGTTATAAAATATATAAATATATATATATATATATATATATATATATATATATATATATATATATATATATATATAATATTATATAAACAATATTATATATAATAAATATATTTTATTATATATTATATTTTTATTATATTATATATAACATAATATATAGATCTATATATAATATATAGATTATGAAAATAAATATTAATATTAAATTTGTTTAAATAATTATTGCAGGGAAATAATAAACCATCCTGGGATTTTATTTTTCTTTCATTTGATTTAATTTAGTTTGATGAAATAAATTTTAATTTAATCGGATCTAAATTAATTTAATTTAACTTAAACTTGATTTGATTTAAATGAAATAAATTTAATCTAATAATAACATTAATTCAATAGAACGCATGCTTTATTTAATTGAGGAAAATATGACTCAATAAAGGGACTGCTTTATTTATTTAACAAAGAATATTAAAGATTGTGGAATTACAATCACAATTTATATTTATTGGAAAATAGGCCAAATAGATACAAGATAGTATTAATTATATAATCAATGTAAAATTAAGAAAATAATCGTAATATTTAAGGAATAACACTCATATGTACGAAGGATTTAATACTCTACAATCTTACAATCTTACAACCGTTGAGAAAGATCACATTCAATCAGCGATAAGTATTCTTAGAGCTCCATACGTACCCTATACAATAACACAAGTCGAGCTGCCGCATACCTGTCCGAACAACCTTGACTCAGACTTACAGTCTACTTATAAAAAGTCTCTCTCTATACGAGCTCACAAGGACAGAAGTTCATATTATTATTATTATTATTATTATTATTATTATTATTATTATTATTATTATAAATAAATATACAAATAAATTACATTTTATATAAGTTAAGTAAAGTTAAAAGAATGAGTCACAGAAGATTTTACTCTTCATCAGCGGGATTCGAACACTGGACCGCGTTGCTAAATAAATATTAATAAATAACTAACTCAGGGATTGAACCTACGTAAAATCTAGCTACTACCATTATTACTATTAGTATTATTATTATTATTATTATTATTATTATTATTATTATTATTATTATTATTATTATTATTATTATTATTATTATTATTATTATTATTATTATTATTATTATCATTACTATCATCATTATTATTATTATGGTTATATTATCAATTATTATTATTAATTATTGTTATTATTATATTATTATTATTATTATTATTATTATTATTGTTATTATTATATTTTTATTATTATTATTATTATTATTATTATTATTATTATTATTTATTATTATTATTATTATTATTATTATTATATTATTATTTATTATTATTATTATTATTATTATTATTATTATTATTATTTATTATTATTTATTATTGATTCATTATATTATATTATTATTATATTATTATTATTATTATTATTATTATTATTAAATTAGTACTTAATTTTATAATTTTTATTAGAATAATCATTAATTAATTATAATTATTTATTATATTATATATTTATTATATTATTAATTATTATTATTATATTATTATATTATTTTTATTATTATTATTGTTATTATTATTAATTATTATTATTATTATTTCATTTATGTTATTATTATTATATTATTATTATTATTATTTTATATAGTATTTATTATTAATTATTATTATTATTATAATTATATATATTTATTATTATTATTAATTATATTTATTATATTATTATATATTATTTTTATTATTTATTATTATTATAATTATTATTATTATTTTATTTATTAATTATTATTCAAATGTATTATTGCATTAATTAATATTATTGTTTTGCTAATTATATTATACTATTATTATTATTTTTATTTTGTATAAGCGTGATTGTAGCTGATTATAATTATTAATTTAACTATTATAAATTTATTGCTAATTATGATTATATTTGTTATTTTTGATTAATATGTTGTAATTTGTCGTATGTTTTTATTATTACAATTGTTATGTTTATTAATTTATTTATTATTATTATATATTATTATTATTGGTTATTATTATTATTGTTATGTTATATTGTTGTTATTATTATTGTTATTATTATTATTATTATTATTTATTTATTATTATATTATTATATTATATATTATTATTTATTATTTTTTATTATTATTTTATTATTATTATTTATATTGATATTATTGTTATTATTATTATTATATTATTATTATTATTATATTATTATTATTATATTATTATATTATTATTATTATTATTATTATTATTATTATTATTATTATTATGTATTATTAATTATTATTATTAATTATTATCATTATTATTATTATTATTATTATTATTATTATTATTATTATTATTATTATTATATTATTTATTATTATTATTATTATTATTATTATTATTTTATTATTATTATTATTATGATTATTATTATTATCCCATTAGTACAATTGAATTTCCTTCTAATATAAAATGATTGTGATTAATACTCTATTATT
>JABUQX010053564.1:17500-22500 GCA_015478945.1 Trachelipus rathkii | reverse complement strand
ACCTCTTATTCCAGACCATAGTCTCACTACTTATTACATTAACAACTGGCTTAACAACATTCCCTCATTATAAGGACCCTAGCGCACATCAAGACTTAGTCCCTTTATATCCACCAACGATTTAATTGCACCAGCCGCCTTCATGCGATTCACAACTTTCCTACTATACTCTGCATCATCCGTTCCCTTTTCATTCAACATATATCCAAATATTTAAACTCAGACACTTGTTCCAGCTGTTCACCATTATAACATAACTTCACACCTAGGACTGTCCTCACTACAACCATAACCTTACTCTTATCTACATTTACTTTCAAACCCCTCCTTTTACAAACCCTGCCGAATCTATCTACCAATCCTCTCACACTCTCTTCAGATTCACAACTGAAAACCAAATCATCCGCATAGAATAGGTAAGGCACCCTCCATTCACCTCCATTTTCCATCATTCTAACACCATTTCCTGCCACCTCCATCTCTAATTCTTTCATAACCCAATCCATATACAAATTGAATAACCAAGGGGACATAACACATCCCTGCATCACTCCGCTATTAATATTAAACCAATCACTTTTGACATCATTTATTCTTACACACTCTTCACTATCTTCACCTTTACTTTTGATTCAATTCAGAAGCCTACCACCAATGCCATATATTACTAACACCTGCCATAGAGCTTCCCTATTAATCCTATCATACGCCTGTTGGAAATCCACAAAACCTAAATCCAATTTATTCTTCTTCTCCCTCATTTTCTCAGTCATTTGTTTCAATGTAAAGATTTGATCCACATATCCTCTACCACTCCTAAACCCACCTTGTTCTTTACCAATCAGCCTTTCAGTCACTCGACGCACTCTTTCGACTAAAATACCAGCACATATGTTCCCACAGCATTCAACAAACTAATTCCCCTATAATTCCTACAGTTCCCTTTATCTTCCTTACCCTTATATAAAGGTTCTATTACTATACCCTCCATACACGCCTTATTACTCAACTTCCAAATCCAATCAATCACCATATCGCCTCCGTTCTTGATCATTTCACTAGTAATTTCATCTATACCTGCAGATTTACCATTCTTTAACTTTCTCACTCTACCCATTACCTCCTCCTTGCTAATGACCTCATCCCCATAAAACCTATTCCTTCTTGCACCATCAAGCCCACACACTTTCATTATCACCTCTTCATTACTTTTAATATTATACAGATTCTCGAAGTGTTCTTTCCACACTCCCTTCACATCCATTTCATCAGTTACAAAAGCACCATCCCTATTCATTATTTTAAGGCAGGGGTGGGGAACCTCATGCCCGAGGGCAAAATTATGCCCGCGGCTTAATATTTATATGCCCGCGACCTGTTTGACATATTATTATTTTTTTTTATTTCGGCCTTATTATTTTACTTTTTTTCTTTTTGACTTATTATTTTTTTATTTTAATAAATATTTATTTGTTTATAATTTATATTAAATATAAACAAATAAATATTTATTAAAATAAAAAGTTAATTAAAATATAATACTATTATATATATTATATAATATATTATAATAAATATATTATATATATATTATATATATATATATATATATATAAATATATAATTATATATATATATATATATATATATTTTATTATATATATATATTATATATTATATTATATATTATATATATATAATATATATATATAATTATATATATATATATAGTATAATATATATATACATATATACATTTATAAAACATAAAAAATAATAAAAATATGAATACTATATATATATATATATATATATATATATATATATATAATATATATATATAGATATATATATATATATATATATATATATATATATATATATATAATATATATTATATATATATATATATATATATATATATAATATACATATATATGTAATATCTTAAAATATAAAATATAATATATATATATATATATATATATATAATGGCTAAAATAACCAAAACAAATCTAAACATTTTATTAAACCGACTAGTTTCGGGGAAATCCAACGTCTACCCATTATCAAGGCTTGGACTATACCTAGGCTGGCCAGACGTCCCGTATTTTGCGGGACTGTCCTGCATTTCACTATTTTTAGATCTTCTGTCCCTCAAAAATCTTTACCCAATGCGGGACAGTGTAAAGTCCAAGTATAATTCTGGTTCAAATTAAGTACGTAAATATTGATTAATTAGACTTATAAAGAGTTATTTCTTAATTACTACTATATTTGATTGTTATTTTTTGTTATAATATATATATAATATATGCTTGCCTATAGGCTATACTGTATAATTTATAAAGTATAGCCTAGGCATGATGATGATTGTCCCGCATTAGGTTGAAAAAAATCTGGCCAGCCTAACTATACTGAACAATATAACAACATTTTAAATAAATAATACTTAAATAAACTACATAAAATTTATATATAAATAAATAAATAAATAGAAGAAAATTCATAATTGCCAATAATATATATAATATAATAATATATATTAATATATAATAATATTATATATATTATATATATATATATATATAATATTATATATATATATAATATATATTATATATATATAATATATATATATATAAATATATATATTATGATATATATAATATAATTAATAAATATTATATATATATATATATATATATATATATATATATATTATATATATTATATAAATATATATAATATAAATATATACATATATTTATATTATATATATATATATATATAACTATATATATAATATATAGTATACATATATATATATATATGATATTATATAAGTATATCATATATATATATCATATATATTGCCCGTCACATGAAAAATCTTTCTAAAAATTGCACGCCATTTTAAAAAGGTTCCCCACCCCTGTTTTAAGGTTTCCCTTATTCTCATTCTTAACCTTTCGAGCTTCACCTTCCAGAAGCGTTTCCTATTCCCTTCTAAGCTCCCCATTCATCCCCTTACCATACTGTTATTACCTCGAACTCCCTTTTTCGAACATTACCACCTTTTAGTATATTTACTTTTCCTAACTGTAAATAGATTAGTGTAGATATTTTTTATTGGAAACTACATCATTGGCCTTTAAGTATTTTACAACACCTTTCTTTTTACTTTTGAACACTTGCATTCTCACTCATATCATTCACCACTCACTGTTAACATTCTTACTTCACTTTAGCACATCCAAAACTCCTTTGCACTAGTTAACACGTTCCTTCATTTGCTCCTTATTTGTTCAGTTTCAACTTTTTCACATTCAACTGATTTACTTGCAAGCGCTCTAAATACTTATCCTTATACCTTGTTCACTTAACTTCTCACTCTTAATTCTACCCACTTCTTTCCGTATATCACCTTCTCTCCACCCAAGCCCCCCACTACTTAATTTTAAAAGAACAACATAATGATCCGATAATCCCATCCTAATCCTCTCACTGATTTAACATCCAACACATACTTCAACATCTCCTTCTTCACCACACAAAATCAATCATCTACTTTCACTTTCGGATACCATCTCTACCTACACCAGCTCTAGTATACTTATGGATACCCGTTTTCACCGATATTTTAATGTCACCACAATCCTTCTTTCTACATCTCCAAACAAGTACTTCATTCTTTCATGTCATTTTCTTCATTCTCCCGATACCCAAACCCACCTGTTACCATTCTCTTCTGCATCACTTATCCATACCATTTAAGGTCCCACACAATGCAATCCCGAAGCTCCTACTCACCCCAATCCAGAACATCTTTCAGACTTATCCAGAAAATTCGTATGCTCTCTTCAACCATTTCCTTCAGAGATCCGACATTTACGTCACAACCACAGATTCCTTAACTTTTCAAACTTAAATTTCAAAATTAGAATTCTAGTGCTCACACACACAAAGTCTACCATAGTTCTGTACCAAAAGTCACATTATCGAAATTGCAACCCTTCTCTCCCCCCTCTCATTTCCTTTCCACCCCAACACACACACTTTCAAACCCCCACCACTCATTTTACCGTTTCTTTTCATCTTTGTTTCAGTTACGAGCGAGCAAATCAAATTTGTCCTTTCTAAATACATCCATCACTTCTCTCCTTTTCTCCTCAACATTTATTCCTCTGACATTAAATGTACCCATACGATTCATACAATTTCACCCAAAATTATACATATATATATATATATATATATATATAATATTATATATATATATATAAATTATATATATATATATATATATATAAAACACTATATATATATATATATATAACTAATATAATATATATATTATCCAGGATGTCTATTTCATGGAAAAGAAGTACAAAGAGGGAGAAATTTTGCAAATTCTTGATTTCGTAGTAAAGTGCCCATAAAAGTGATTGGCTTTTGTCAAAATTGATTGCGCGAGAAAATTGTAAGAATAACATTATAAAGTTGCTATATAAATATAATTAATATATATATATAATATATATATATATATATATATATATATAAATTATATATATATATATTATATATATAATATATATATATATGTTATGTATGTATATTATCATTAGTACTATATATATATATATTATATAATATATATATATATATATATATATATATATATATATATATATATATATATATATATATATATATATATATATATATTATATATATATATATAATATATATATATATATATATATATATATTATAATATTATATATTATATATATATTATGTACTATATATATCATATATAATATATATACTATATTATATATATATATATATATATATATTTATATATATGATATATATATATATTAATATATATAGGTATTTAATAATATATATATATATATATATATATATATAGGTATTTATATTATAATATATATATATATATATATTATATAATTATATATATAATATAA
>JABUQX010053564.1:0-12500 GCA_015478945.1 Trachelipus rathkii | reverse complement strand
TGAATTTTTTTTGAAATTCGAATTTTTTTTTTGGTTTTTGGGTTAAAAATCATTGGATTTTTTGTTACAATTGTTGAATTGTTTGGAATTCAGTGTAGAGCTGTTGAATTTCTTTGAAATTCTTTTTGAAATTCGAATTTTTTTTTTTGGTTTTTGGGTTAAAAATCATTGGATTTTTTTTTACAATTGTTGAATTGTTTGAAATTCAGTGTAGAGCTGTTGAATTTCTTTGAAATTTTTTTGAAATTCGAAATTTTTTTTTTTTTTTTTTGATTTTTGGGTTAAAAATCATTGGATTTTTTTTTACAATTGTTGAATTGTTTGAAATTCAGTGTAGAGCTGTTGAATTTCTTTGAAATTCTTTTTGAAATTCGAATTTTTTTTTTTTTTGGTGTTTTTGTTTAGAAATCTTGGGTTTCTTTTACAGTTCGTGAATTGTTTTGAAATTTCGTGTTGAGCTACTGAATTTCTTTGAAATTCTTTTTGAAATTCGAATTTTTATTTATTTATTTATTTATTTATTTTTTTTACACTTGATTTTAAGGTACCCACATACATAGTGGTACCCAACTTATTGTTTTTGATATTTTTCGTACATTTGAAAGAAAAAATTTTTTTTTGATACTATTTGGGTGTGGGAGTGGTGTATATATTTGTTTGTGGTACACACGTACAGTGGTACCCAATTGATATACATTTTCGAATTTACATTTGGGTGTGGGGATTTACACACACACACACTGATAAAAGAATTTTTTTTTTTTTGAAGTAAATTTTTTTTTTCTCGCGCATTGTTCACTCGTATAAATTGATAGTAAAGAGAAGCAGTATGGCGGGTACTGACGAAGGTAAAGATGATGAAGGAGCAAAAGGAGGAGTAAAAGTAATGACCTTACTGGAGGAACTGCAGAAGGCGTTAATAACAGGAGTAGAGGATGTAGATGTGGATAGAGTAACCATGGTAATGGAGAGTTGTGTACAGGGTTTAAAAGCAACAAAGATAGGAAACCCTAGTACAGAGCAACCGGTAGAGGTGAACAATAGTACGGTACAGCAGCAGGGTGACAAAAGAAAGGAGAAGTTAAATGTAGAACATTCCGTGAGAATGAAGGAGAGAGGTAAGACAAAACCAAAAGTGCAGTATGCACTGAGGTACAGAGAAGAGGATTATGAGGAGAACGATGATGACATCTTTGATAATAGAAGTGAAACTGAAAGTGAAGGTGGTGAAAAAAAGAAGAGAAAGAGGAACAAAAGAAAAAAACATGTAAGAAAGTATACAGTAGATGACAGTTCGGTGACAGAAGTAGAGTCAGAAGGTGACAGTGAGTTGGATAAAGGTGGTAAGTTGTGGTTAAAGAGATTGGTGGAATTAGAAAAATCGGGTATGGAACCCAATATGGCAGTTAACAGGGTGCTCATCATTTTGGCCGGTGAATTATTGGAGGTGATGCGTACGTACAGTAGAGCTAACACAAAAGCGGTAAAACCTTTAAAGTACGGACGAGACAAAGTACAGACCTTTGATGCCTTCATCGAAGACTTTGAGAGGTACGCGAAAGAACAGCTTGGAAGGGACAAACAGCGGTGGGCTGTTGAATTGAGGAGCTTTTTGGAGGGTGGTCCCCTAAGAACATACTACAGTATATACAGAGCGAAAGTGAAGTATGTAACCCTTGTATCAAGGCTGCGTAGCTGGTGTAAAGAGGAGAAAGATAGTGAGGTGATGGATCTTCAGAAGGAATTCTGGAAGATGGAGATTAGGAAAAATGAAAAGATCGCCGAGTTTGCTCTGCGCATGCAGACAACATATGAGGCAGCAACAGAAGAAGATCAGAGGGATACTGGGATCCTAAAGAAGCAGTTCGTGAACTGCCTGCCTAAAAAAGTGGCTAGAAGGTTTAAGTTACGGATGGGGAGTGAGAAGGAGAGTATGAAGGTACGTTGGAAGGATATGGTGAGTTGGGCCCAAGAAGAGGATGAACTTGAAGATCAATCGGAACCAGAAGCTGAAGCTATTCCTATATGGGCAGCCATTCAACAAGAAGGCAACCAGAGGAGGACGTATGCGGACCAGGTCCGTTATGGGAGACCGGCACCACAACGGAAAGATGGACCAAGGGAGTATAGTAGAAGGAGTAGTAGGTCATACAGTGGGCAAAGAATAAGGTGCCATCATTGTGACAAAGTGGGTCACGTTAAGAGAGATTGTTGGAGGTTCAGAGGGTGGTGCCTAGGATGTGGCAGTAATGAGCATAAGCTTATGGATTGTGGAGCAAGGATGGGGTACGGGTTTCAGCGTCGAAATGACAATAGGGAACAAGATCAAGGCGCTTCAAGAGAGGTGGAAAAAAGATGTTTTCTTTGTAGTGAAGTCGGACATTGGCGTGAGGCATGTCCTATGAAGGAGAAAGTGGAAGACTTCATAAGAAAGAATAAACAACCAGGTTCGGGAAACGAACCTGCTCCGCCATTGCCCGGGACGTGTCGGAGCCAACCCCCAGTATAATGTGTCCACAAGTATCCCGGTTAGTCAAGGTGGGTGGGTGCCGAATCCTGAGGCAAGAGAGTTTGTGATGAGTCAAGATGAAGGAGTACTTGGTCCATTGCCTCAGCGGATACAAAAGGCACGAAGTATGATTACAACAGACATAACAACAGGAGTGTATCATACTACAGGTAATATGCAGGTCACGGGTCCTGAAAGTTTAAAAATGGCACCGTTGTTGAGGGTGATGATAAAACTTGATGGTGTGGAGATGATTTCGACAGTGGATTCAGGAGCCCAATATTGTTTGATCGGGGAAAGTGAACTTTCAAGGATCTCAAATCCGGTAGTATTGAATAAGGTGATGAGGTTGAGAGGTGTGGGTGACCCACAGCTGTGTTTAGATTCGCACCGCACTGCAACGTTGAGGATCACTATTGATGAAATCAGCTATGGTCAGTCGGATTTCATAGTGGTTAAAAAGTTGAAGGAGGGTGTGATATTAGGGATGCCGTTTTTGGTCAAGAATAATATTAAGCTTAATACTGTAGACGGATCATTTAAGAGGTATGGTGACCATGGTGTCAAAGAGCAGGTGTTTTTGATGGATGGATTAAAAGACTGTATAAGGGTGGTAACCTCGGTGCCTGTGTATATGGTAGAAGAAACAGTACTTAAGAAGGATGATTGGGAGGCAGTTAAGGTAGAATGGAGATCTAAACAGATAAAACCAAGGAATCATGATGGAGGGTACAGTACAAAGCCGGAAGAGTTGTTACTGGAAGGTGTAGAAGGTGGTAAAAAAGGTTACAACAAAAGATTTAAAATCATACCAGGGTTGGTGAAGTGGGTAGAGAAAAGAGGTACTGTATTGTTAAAGAAGTTGACACCGGGTCAGTTAAAATTAGGTAAAGGTGAGCAAGTAGGTACAGCACATTTAGTAGTAGATGAAGACAGGTTGAGAAGTTATGAAACCAGTGTGTGTACTGTAAACACCACAGTGCAAGAGTTGTCGGGTCCATCTAGTAATGAACAGGAGTGGACGAAGGAGAAATTAAAGACCGAGATAAAATTATGGAAGAACTGTCACCAGAACAGATTGAACAGATTTTAGAGGTACTGTGGAGACAACGTAAAGTATTTAGTAGAAGTGACGTGGATGTCAGTGAGACATCAATGACACCGTATAGGATCAAACTTCACGATTATACCCCTATATATCAACGGGCCAGGAGGTTTGATCAGAGAACGAACGAAGAAATTGAACATCAGGTAAAGGAGTTGTGTTTACGAGATATAGTGGAGCCGTGTGCTGCAGAGTGGAGCTCACCGGTGGTGCCGATACGAAAGAAAGATGGGACACTCAGACTGTGTGTCGACTATAGAAGGCTTAACAAGGTGACAGAGGCGGACAGGTTCCCCATGGCGAACATCACAGAAACAGTTTTTGGTTGTCACGGTGCTCAGTATTTTACAAGTTTGGATTTAGTAAAAGGTTACTACCAGATGAACTTGGAGGAGGGTAGTAGAAATTTTACAGCTTTTTCGACTGTCAGTGGGCAGTACCGTTTCAAAAGGTTAAGCTTTGGCTTGAAAAACGGACCTGCGGCATTCCAACGGGAAATGCAGAGAATACTTTCGGGGTTCAGTAAAGATAGAGTGGTGGTATACGTTGACGATGTATTATTGATTTCAGGAGAGTTTAAGGAACATCGTATTAATAGAGCAGGTACTGCAGCGGTTTTGCGAAACCAACGTGAAGGTGAAAGTTAGTAAGTGTAATTGGGTGCAAAAAGAGGTACAGTTTTTGGGCCATATTATTGGTCGTACAGGTATCAGGAAGCTTCCAGAATTTATGTCCCAAATTGACAAACTAGAAAAACCAAGTAACATCGGAGAATTGAGGAGATATTTAGGTATGATAAACTTCCAGCGGAAGTTTATAAGAAACTGTTCAGAGGTAGCGGCACCTCTTAGTGCATTAACTGGTGGTAAAAGGAAGGATCCGATAGTGTGGACGGATGAGAGAACAAAGGCGTTTATGGATTTAAAAGAAAGAATGAAGGAATCGGTGGAGTTGGCGTTTCCGAATTTTTCACCAGAGGCCAAACAGTTAGAGTTATTTGTGGACGCCAGTGGATTTGGTATGGGAGCTGGGCTGTGCCAGGAACAAGGAGGTGAGAGAAGGGTGATTGCTTTTAACTCACATTCATTCAATTCTTGTGAAAGAAGAGCCTCAACTATTGAAAGAGAACTTCTTGCAATCAGGTGGGGGTGAAAAGTTTTAGATCATTTTTGTTAGGTCAAAATTTTATTTTATATACCGACCACCGACCTTTGGTATATTTACATACTATGAAATTGATTGATAGCAAGCTGGCACGGGTATTAGACGATCTTAGTGAGTACAGTTTTGAGGTGCGGTACTATCCGGGTAAAGATAACATTTTTGCGGACACTTGGTCCAGGTGCCATAGGAGTGAAGATCAGGATGAAGAACCAGCGGATCCATGTGCCCTTCCTGGAGGGTTAACCATTATGAAATTAGTTCCCGGTGGAGCGGACTCCTTATTTATTAGTTTAAAGGCTGTGTTGGAGGATGTGCAGGTACAGGGTACCGTACAAAATCACAAAGTGTTAAGAGAGATATTAATGGATACACTTATAGAAGATCGGAAGTTGTATGGTGTAGAAAAGAAACAGAAGTCGTTGAAGTATTTGAGGGCATTGAGGATGCCTGGTAGAGAACCGGTACCAGAAGTGTTGTTAGTGGCAAGTGACATGTTTAAGGTGAAGATCTGGTTACATCATGGTACATGTTGCTCGGTGGTGTACTTGGGTCCCAAAGTGGGAAAGAAAGAAAATCTTAAAAGTGTACATATACAGGTGCTTGGTGGTACACATTTTAACCCCTTAAGAAACGACGGAACGTTTAACAGTAATAATAGAAACATCATGGTTGATGAACTCCCATCTCAGGAAGAGTTACAGCAGGAGGAAGAGGAAGTAGAGGATTCCGAAAATGAGTTAAGTGAGGATCCTGGAAACAATTTGGTGCATTATGGTACAGATGAAGGTCTGGACATAAACTTGATGATGCGGGAGAGGTGCCATATATCACGATTAAGTTGCAACCATGTATTGGGAGGTGTAGCTTGGCAGGAGGTTTGTATTGGTGAGGTACGCAAGTGTGCGTTCTTAGATACGGGTTCAGTCATAAGTCTGATACAAGAAGGTGTAGTTCAAGACCTGGAGAATTTCGGGCATATTCGAAGGAAATGGTCAATAAATTTGACACTTAATGGAGTCACTACAGGTATTGTCGAGTGTAACATGGCTGTAGAAATTGAAATTAGTACTTTGTATCGGCGGGTGGTGTTACCATTGGCTGTGGTACAGAATGGGTACATTCCAGCATGTATGCTGTTAGGTATGAACTATTTGAAGGAAGTAGAGGCGGAACTGGACTTTGGTGAAGGGATAATTTGTCACGGTGATGATGCAGATAATGTAAGTGATACATTTCTGACAACAGTAGGAGTGTATAACATAATGGTACAGAGTGGAGGTGAAAGTAATATAATATCGGTTCATGACATCACTAGGCTGCAAGAAAGATCAGAGGTAGTAAGGACACTGAGACAAAAGGTGAGAAGGAAGCAGTTGATAACGAAAGGAGATGTGCTGCTTAAAGAATTTTATCGGTATAGAGACGATTTTTCGTATGAACGGGTCCATTTTGGTGAAGAGGATGGGAACAAAGTATTTTAGTGCAGTCATTGGGTTCCAACAGTTGGTTAGTGTGTGTGTGGTAACACATAGGAACATGGCGCACGTTGGAAGGGACAAGTTGATGGAATTGGTGTCCAAATATGTGTGGCACCCGAGAATGTCATCAGTGGTACAAGAGGTTTGTAGAACGTGTCCAAAGTGTCAGTTAAATAAAATCGACCACCAAGTAGTATTCCCACCTATGTGGAAGATAGAGGTCAGGAACCCGTTTGAGTTAGTAGCAGTGGATGTGATGGCGATGCCAAAGACAAGAAGAGGTAACGTGGCTTGCTTGGTCGCAGTGGACCATTGTAGTAAGTGGGCGGCGGTGAAACCGTTGAAGGATAAGTCGGCAGGAAGTGTGGCCGATGCTTTCGAATTCCAGATGTTACCAGCGTTTGTGCGGCCACCTTATAAAGTGTTAACGGATAACGGGGTGGAGTTTAGAAGTGGTAGGTTTGAGAAAATGCTTCAAGAGTATGGAATAGAACACATTTACAGCAGCCCATATAAGCCAGCGAGTAACGGGGCCGTGGAGCGTGCAAATAGGACTTTTGCTGAATTCCTGAGAAGTATCATGGAGAAAAACATTGATTGGGACAGTTGTCTGCCAAGAGCGGTGCTTGTGTATAACAATACAAAGCATGCAGAGCTTGGGGTGTCCCCGGTGGAAAAATTGATGGTGGAGAAGCATGAGAAGGGTAAAGTGGTACCGATTCCGAGAGATCAGCAGGAGAAGTGGCGTGAAGGACACCCAAATTGGTTACCGTACGCGGTAGGGGTGAGAGTTAAGAGAAAAATTGTTACAGTGGATAGGAGTCTGAACAGAAAACTGAGCGAGAAGTATGAGGGTCCGTTTACAATAACTAAGGTTATTTCAGGAGGTATGTCGTATGACATTAAGGGTAAAACTAAAACGGCAAGAGCACATTACTCTCATTTGAAGGTTTGGGCGGATCCCCCAGAGTATTTGAGACAATACTTCCAGTGTGAAGAGGTGGATTGGGATCCGAAAGAACATCAGTTAGAGGTGGAAGAAGTGGAAGAGGTACCAGAAATGACAATGGAGTATGTACCACGGTACAGACGAACATCACCAGAGTTAGAACTTCCAAAGAAGCAAGGGTCGAAAATTAAAGAAGCTTGGCGTTTGTTAAAACAGATGGCAATGAAAGAAGGTGGCAAAAAGAGTGTATCGGTGCAGACAGAGGAACTTGTGGGTGAGACTAAAGGAACCCAAACGGAGGATTGCGGTACGGTGCTTTCACCCATCGATGCTAGTGAGTATCGTGACTGGTTCGATGAAGAAGTGGATGGTGGTGTGGAAAGCGATTATGATATTAGCAGATTTGAAAAATCACTAAGGTTTCCGGAAAATAGCTACTCGTTGGGAGTCCATATTAGTGACGAAAGTGGTGACGAAGTAGACTTCACTATGGAGCAGGAAGTGGAACCAACTATGAATCAGGAGGTGGACTCTAATAAAGGTCAAGAGGTGGACTCGTCATACAGCCAAGAAGTAGAGGAACAATGTGGAAGCAGGTAGAAGGTGTAGAAGAGGTCAACATCATGGTGACCAGTCCGGATGGTTCCGAATATAGACCACGGTCTATATATGATGAGTTATTGGAAGTGGGTGAGGTACCTGATGCAATGATGATAGGTACTGGACGTGAGGAGCAAGAAAAGAGTTTATCGGATTCAGATGTATATACGGTACCAATGACCAGGTCGAGAGGTCCGGTGCCAGAACAGCCGAATGTGATGAGGAGGGTCATTGAATACGAAAGGAGAACTGAGGCACGAAGAAGGGCATCAACGGGACAAATGAAGTGAGGTTCAGTGGTTATCTAGTGGTATTGGTTGTTGATTTTTTTTTCTTTTGAAGATTGTGTTACAATCTTGGAGGGGGAGTTGTATGACAGTTGGTTCGTATGCCAGATTGATTCTTAAACCAACTAAATCCTAAAATGCAAATTCAAATACGAAGGATGCCGTGAGCGAAAAAAGATATTTATTCTTGGATGGTTGTGTGAGCAACAAGTCTTCAAAGGAAGTTCAAGTAGTTCTTAAATTGGATTTTGTCAGAAAGTTGTCTTCGTTAAAGTGTATTGTTATCAGAAAGTGTTATTGTTGCTGCGAAGAGGTTTCAGTGGTAACCATCTTAGAAGTTTCGTGTCCCGTGAAATCGGGTAAGTTAAGTTAAATTTGTGTACAATTAAAATTATAACTCGTGTGTAGTGAATTTCTATAATAGTAAAATTGGATACTTGAAAAGTTTAAAGAATGTAAATATCAGTGAGATTCAATTGTACTTTTCATCAGAATTTGTGTAAAGTTGGCCTCGAAAATATAGAGTTGGGTTTGAATATTAAAGTGTCAATTTGGAGTAAGGAAATAATGTAGGTTTCGATAACGCATTGAGAGCAATAAAAGAGGTTTAGAGTTGAAATTTATTATGGAGAATTTTATAGGAAATGTAAGTTAGGTTGCGTTAAGTTCAGAAAGTGAAATATTTAGGTGTGAGTAAAGTTAATTTGAGTAGGTACAGTATGTGTATTATGAATATAAGTTAGGTTGCGTTAACGCAATCTGCTAGTAAAATATGGTGTCTTCATAAACGTAACATTTGTCATAAAATAGGTTGATATGATTTTTGGGGTATTTTGGGTAAAGTAAACTGATATAATATGTGGGTCAGTTGAGTTAGGTTATGTACGTAAACATTTTAGACATTAAAAGGTAACTTTGTTGGATTCTTTAATGAAAATATAGTTTTGAGGGTTTCGGACGTGCAATTTATTAATAAACAGGTGATAAGAAATTAAAATCAAGGTTGCGTAATGATGAAGCATAAAATGGTTGCTGAAATTAGGTATTAACGTTTGGAAAGACGTAGGTGAGAAGCAAGGTGCAGAATATATACTATTTTATTATTATTATTATTATTATTATTATTATTATTATTATTATTATTATTATTATTATTATTATTATTATTATTATTATTATTATTATTATTATTATTATTATTATTATTATTATTATTATTATTATTGTTTTACTTGTATCTTTCTAGTGATGATAGCAGTGTTGTGAATGTCGCAGTAAAAGTGTGTAATATATTAGGTTAGGGTTTTAAATAATATTACTTATTATTGTTAAAAGTAATTTACTTTATTATTATTATTATTATTATTATTATTATTATTATTATTATTATTATTATTATTATTATTATTATTATTATTATTATTATTATTATTATTATTATTATTTTTTATTACTGTACATTTTAAAAGATATATATGTGTTAATCTGGTCCTATTCTGTTTTAAGGGCCTGGTGCAGAGCCTGGTGTGGATCCGGTGCAAAGCTGGTGTGTGGATCCAGTGCTATTGGTGGAGGCGAGTGGAGCGGCTCCGGAGTTATTGGTGGAGCCCCGGTGGTGTGAACACCACTAAAGAAGAGTTGGAGGGTGCCGATATAGCACTCCCTATAGTAAAAGAAGACTTGGAGGGTGCCGATATAGCACTCCCTATAGTAAAAGAAGTAGCGGAGGGTGCCGGTATAGCACTCCCTATAGTAAAAGAAGTAGCGGAGGGTGCCGGTATAGCACTCCCTATAATACCGAAGAATCTGAGGGTGCCTTGTAGCACTCACTACCATCCTGAAAATCGTAGTCTGGAGTGAGGTGTGGAACACCGTCATTGAAGTCACCGGTGTTTATGGTCTGAGTTGGGGATCTACGAGATCCAACACGCAAAGTTACGTAATAAACTAATTCCTTAAATACTTGTATTCTATTTATTTCAAGAAACATTGACTTGTATACAGTGATAAACATTAACGTGAATTTATAATTGTGTAAATATATAATGATAATATTTTGGGGATTTATATATATGTAGGTTTAATTATTTAGCTAGGTTAGTGAGGATATATAGGTGTCTTGATACTTTCTGATATTATATTAATGAAAATTCTTATCTTGTGTTTTTCTCTCGACCTTCCCCACTAGAGACGTGAACCCTTTGCCTTGGCTCCGTATACCCTCCGTCAGCACGTATTGTGTGGCCGCCAACATTATATTATATATATATATATAGTATATATTATAATATATTATATATATATATATATATATATATATATATATATATAATAATTGGGCATGCTTCAATTTGCGTGGGAAGAAAGAAGATTGTGAAATAGATTTGATGACCTTTATTTTCAACTTATATAATTTATTATAAATAATAATGAAACTTATAAAGCTTTGCTCCTATGACTCAAAGCTGTAGGATTTCAGGATATCCATTAACACGAGTCTGTTCTCAACTAATCAGAATTTGTCTATGGCAGGGCAATTCCATCTTTAGACGGGCGGTTTTCTTTCAAGTGTAAACCGTTTTTTAATGAGCTTTGTCTGCATTTCATTCAAATTAGAAGGAATAAGTAAAGAGCACATGCCTCTCCATTTGTCATTTCTGTTCATGGAAATCTTAATCGAAGATAAAAAAAAAAAAAAACAGTAAGACATACGGAACGTTTGGTAGCGGAAGTCTGATTGAATACTAATCTCTCAACTTCTCAGACGTAAAAAAGAAATTAGTAAAGCCGTTTTCGTTTTTGCATCTGTGCTTAAAAAATGTTCAAGTTTGCGTTCATTTTCGTCAACCTTAGCGCAAAATCGTAAAAAAATGCTCACCAGACGTAAAAAATGTCCCTAATTCTGTGTAATATAGAATAAAATTCTGTGTAAAATAGCAACCTTACAGAATTAAACAAATTCCTTACGTTTGATGAGCATTTTTTTACGATTTTGCGCTTAGGTTGACGAAAACGAACGAAAACTTGAGCATTTTTTTTAGCACAAATGCAAAAACGAAAACGGCTTAATTAGAAATTAGACTTAAATATACGATGTCTGAAATTTTCCAGCGTGTGGGAGCTACTCAAACCCTGGATCTTGGTGAAGATCTATAGGAGGGGGGGGCCAAATTGAAGAATTCCTTCTTAATATTATACCAAAGTTCATTGAAGATAGATACTCGAAAGTAGGGTTGGCCGGGCACCGGAATATTGCGCACCGCATTGCACCGCACCGGACCAGGGTAAGCGCATCCACGCACCGCACTGCACCAAAAGTCATTTTTGTCGCACCGCACCGGTACACTGGATTTGTGTGGCGCACCGCACCGCACCATGCACCGCACCTGGTGCATCGGCCAACCCTACTAGAAACACTGAATCTCCTTTTTAAAATGAAATCCCCCACGCTCTATGTCAGTTCAGTAATGAGACCTTATTAATTACAGCGACACCCTGTATGAGACTCACTGAGAATGTCAGAAATTCTTTATAAATTAATAAAGGTTAATAAAAAAAAAAAAAGCCAGCGCAAAAAATGAAATAAAAGAATTTTATTAACTATGCCGTACCCTATTATGACAATAATATGGAAGGAAAGAATTTGAAGATGCAAATACATTGCACACTTAGATACAAATACATGGGACATGGATATTTGTCTACGTGAGTTTCCGTCTCGTACCCCCCCCCCAACACGTGAGTGGTGGAAAACAATAAAATATTCTTCAATAAAAGTAGTATATAAGAAAATAAAAAAGAATCATCCCAGGACTCTGGGGTTTCAGTCCTTGTGTATGCTAATCAATTATATTTTTGGAGTCGGCTCATATTATTTCAAGAACCTTGTCGATAAACCCTTATTGTTATTAAATACAAGAAGTTCCCTTAACAAAAGACTTCTTCAGTGGTGACATCTCGGAGTGAGCAACAGAGCCTACCTGGAGAAGTAGGCTACAATCATCCAGCCTCTCAAGCCTCTCGGGCCTCTTGGAACGTCATTGTCCACAACCTTTAGGAGTCAACGTCCTCTTATTGTGCAACATTTGTCACAGGACAAATTTATTTATTTTTAATTATTATTATTATTATTATTATTATTATTATTATTATTATTATTATTATTATTATTATTATTATTATTATTATTATTATTATTATTATTATTATTATTATTATTATTATTATTATTATTATTATTTCTGCTGTGGTTACCCTTTCGCCTTTATTTTTCCTGTCCCCTATCCTACTACCTTCGTCATTTCCTTTCTCCTTCTCCATTCGCCAGCTCTAGTCATGGTGGAGACTGACAACACTTCTCCCACTCCTGCTCCCACGCATGTTTCCTCTTCCCCTTTCTACTTACTCG
>JABUQX010053563.1:0-29078 GCA_015478945.1 Trachelipus rathkii | reverse complement strand
AGTATGAATATTATGTTTGATTAAACAATACTAATGAGTATCTTAATTTTTGATGAAAAAAAGCAACAAAAAAGATAAACTGTTCGTTTTTTTGGGAGGGGGTTTAGTTTTAGGGTGAAGAGAGAATTTTTTTTTTTTGAATTTCCACAAAAACTGCCATAAAATCTTTAATTTTTAAGATATTTAAAATTTTTTTCACTAAAATACTCCAATTTAGTTGGTAATAAATTTTAGTTAGAAATAGAGTTATCAGAAAGATTTGTTATTTTTAAAAAAAGAATTTGTAAACAAACACCGTAGTTATAGAGTACTTTAAAAGAATTGATTTGAACAGAGAAGATGGTCACACCAATGGCTGACACCACCTCTGACGTTCTACCAGAAACATAGTTTTAATACTAAACCGTCAGTTTGTATTACACTTCATATGTGAGACTAGTACCAAATTTGTAGAGAAAATCGGTCGTTTTTATTTTAATGAATTTTTTAATATATTAAGGAAAAAAATGAAATGCTAGAAAACAACAGAAATAAACATTCTGGAAAATTTTGTCATTTTTTAAGACGCGAAAAAAAAAAACTTATTCGCATATAACTATATACTATAGGTAATATAGTATATAGAATTAGCTAAAATATATATATGATAATATATAATATATATAGTATATGTAATAGATATATTATAGTAAATAATATATGTATTGAACCTAATATAAAACGATGTATAATATAATATATATATTATATATATATATGTTTAAAAGCCATTTTAGTAAATGGGTACAGTGTCAAAAGCAGTGATTTCGAACGCAGGTGACTTGAAACTGTTCGAGATGTCTTCTCTTTGGAGAGGCTGGAGTTGTGGACTAGTAGTAAAGCCACCTGTCTATTGTCTAACGGCGACGCTCTTGTCGATGTTTCGTGTCCTGGGATTTTTATACAATTTTTTTTCGTACTTATTATTGCCAATTCTCGCAAAACGAGCATTGTTGTGCCGCATGTACAGCGACCTTGACTTTGAGTCGGCTTTGGCTCCTGTATACCCCGTGACGCACCCCATAAAATGTCGTGGTAGGCTCCCAGAGGGTTACATAGAACCAACCCTTCTGCTGAATTTTATATTATGTATCGAAGTTCAAAAGCAGTTGTTATATCGAAGCATAGATTATGTGAGGAATCTCGATGCCTTCTTTTTGAGGGAAGCGCCATCGGACTATTATAGAGCTTATCGTGTAACGATATGCTCTAAGCGGCGACGCTTTAGTCTAATGGTTCAGCCCTGGCGCGAGGTGTTAATTTTTCGTTCTTATTATTAGGAAATTATGTCTGAACAAGCTAAATGGTGCACATAAGTCGCAAGTACCTTTGACTTTGATTCGGTTGCTCCGTGTAACACGATGAACACCCAACTGCAACGAATGACCGATGTAAGCCCAGCAGCGGTGTCCAACCACCTTCTGTGATTTAAAGTAAGGTATCGAGTTTCAAAGCGTGTGACTATCGAAGCAGAAGATTTGAGAAACTTCGAGATCCTTCTTTTTCTGGAGGTGGATCGGAGCGTTAGTGGTAGAGCCACCATCGTGACATTGTTCTAACGCGACGCATTCTGCGATAGTGTTCAGTCCTGTTACCAGTGATAATATTATTCGTTCTTATCATTGCAGAATTGTCGCAACAAGCACTTGTGCGATTCGGCGTTCCTTGACTTTGGAATCGGATGCTCCTGTAACCCAGGAGCACCGCAGAAGAATGCCGTGTAGCCCAGCAGAGATTCCAATTTCTACCCTTCAATAGATGAATTTAGATAGTAATAAGAAGATCTAAAGCCATTGAATATTGAAGCTAGGAGATTTGAAAATCTTCTCGAGATGCCTTCTTTTTAGTGGAGGCGGATCGGACTAGGTGGTAGAGACATCCTGTATACTTAGTCAAGACGCGACGCATGTAGGTCGACTTAAGTTCGAGCTCCTGCGCTAGCGAATTTTTCTTCTCTTATTCTGCAAAATTTGGTCGTAAGAAGCATTGTTGTGCGCCTGTTGGCCGTTCCTTGACCTGCGAAGTTGGTCCTGTTATACCCATGTAGCACCCCTTGAAAGACTTTCGAGAATGCTACTTTTTCATGGAGAGGTGGGATGACTAGTTGGTAGACCCACTCAACATTGTCTAACGTGAACGTCAGCAGTTTGATAAATAAGCGTTCGAGTCCTGTCACGAGTAGAAATTTTTTCGTCTAATCATTTGCAAATTTGTGCGCAAACAAGCATCTTGTTGCGCATGTCGCGTTCGCTTGACTTTTGTTCGGATTGGCTCTGTGTAACCCAGGCGCACCCCGAAGAACTGAACGTGTAGCCCAGACGAGAGTTTCACAAATCATCTTCTTGTCATGTGAACTTGTAAGTAAGTGTCGAGTCTTCAAAAGCAATATATTGAAGCAGGGAGATTTGAAAAATACTTCCAATGATGCTTACTTTTTTCTAGGAGCGGATCGGACTGGTGTAGAGCCATCCTGTATATTGTCAAACGCGGCGCTGTTTCGCATAGTCGAAAGTCCTGGAGCAGACCAATTTTTTTTTCTCTTTTGCAAATTTGTCGTAAGAAGCATGTTGTGCGCCGTTGGTTCCTTTGACCCCTGGTCGGTTGTCCGTTACCCATGAAGCAACACCCTGAGAATGCCGTTAGCCTCGCAGAAGGGTTTCCAAAACCCATACCTTCTGTGGATTGTAAAAGTATCGAGTTCAAAGCCAGTGGAAATCGAAGCAGGAAAAACTTAACAAAACTGATAACGGAAATACCTTATTGTCTACTGCGGGTTGGATCTGGACTAGTTGTCTTAACCTCTATGAACACATAATCTAGCAAGCGGACGCTGTGTCGATGAGTTCGAATCCTGCGCGAGTAAAATTTTTTACTTCTTATTAATGAAAATTTTGTCGCAACAAGCAAGTTGTGCCCATATCGACGTGGTCTGACTTTGGTTGGTTGCCTCTTGTAACACGGAGGCAAACTAGCAGAATGCCGTTTTGCCCCAGCAGGGGTTCCAACCACCCCTCTATGGATTTGAATAAATATTGAGTTTCAAAGGAGTACATATCGAAAGCAGAGAAATTTGAAAACTTCCTAGATGATTCTTTTTCTGGGAGAGGGGACTTCGCAATACAGAGTACAGCCTCCTGTACATTGTCTTTAAAGGCGACGCTGTTGTCGATGTTCCGAGATTCTGCGCGAGTGAAAATTTTTCTTGCATCTTATTTATTGCAATTTGTGCGCAACAAGTAGGTTGATGTGCCCAGTCGGCGTATTTGAACTTTGGCGGTTGCTCCTGTAACCCAGGAGCACCCCAGAAGATGCCGCAAATATAGCCCCAGCAGGGTTCCCAACCACCCTTATATGGATTTAAAGTATCGAGTTTCAAAGCCATGATATCGAAGCAGGGAAACTTGAAAACTGCACAAGAGATACCTTATTTTTTAGTGGTGAATCGGACTAGTGGTTGAACTTCCTGTACATGTCTAACACGGTGACGCTGTTGTCGGTTTTTCGAGTCCTGGCGCGAGTGAAATTTTTCTTCGTCTTATTATTGCAAATTTATCCCCGAAACAAGAATGATGTTCCCATGTCGGCGGGGCCTGACTTTGTTGATTGCTCCTGTAACACGGAGGAAAACTAGCAGAATTGCTGTGTAGACCCAGTAGGGGGTTAAAAGCACCCTTCTATGGATTTAAATAAGTATCGTTTCAAAGCAGTGAAGTTGTCGAAGCAAGGAGACTTGAAAACTGTTCCGAGATACCTTCCTTTCTGGAGTGGCAGATCGGACTAGTAGGTAGAGCTCCTGTACATTGTCTAACCGAGACGCTGTTGTCGATGGTTCGAGTCCTAGCGCAGTGAAAATTTTCATCGTCTTATTATTTGCAAATTATTCGCCCAACAAGCATCTTTGCCCAAATGTCGGCGGGCTATGACTTGGATGGTTGCTCCTGTAACCCAGGACCAACCTATCAAAATGCGTATAGCCCCAGCAAAAGTTCTATATCTATATTTAATATCTGTACCTCTTATTCCAGACCATAGTTCTCAACTACTATACATTAGCACAGGAATCAACATTCATGTAAGACCCTAGGCACACTCAAGACTTATTCCCTTTGCATCACTAAGGATTTAATTGCACCAGCCATCTTTCCTACCATTTCCAACTTTCATTCTACATTCTGCATCATCGTTCCCCCTTTTCATCCACCATATATCCTTAATATTGAGCTCAGAACAACTTGTTCCAGCTTGCTCACCATCTAACATAACTACACAGAGAGAAAACTATCCTCACTCAAAACCAAAACCTTACTCTATTCTACGTTTATTTCAAACCCCTCTTTAACACACCTGCCAAATCTCTCTTCTACCAATACCCTCAAAGCTATTTCAGATTCGCCACACTAAACTCTAATCATCCTCATATAATAGTAGGGCAACACCATCCACTCTCTTTCATTATCTCCATTACTCTAAACACCATTCCCTTGCCAACTCACCCCAGCTCTGATTCTTTCATAACCCTAATCCAATATAATTAATTATATATACATATATATATATATATAATATATATATATATATATATATATACTATATATATATATAATATAATATTATATAATATTATTATATATATATATAATATATTATATATATATATATATATATATAATAATATATATATATATAAATATAAATATAGTGTATATATATTCTTTTCAATTTGAATCAATTCAAGCCTTTGATATATTTCTTTTACAATCCAAAAGAAAAATAATTATATTACTTTTCATCCGCTCCGCGCTCTAACTCCGGACAATAGTTTCTGCAGCTGGTTGAGAATTGTTGCAGTACCTTTCTGGCAATAAGATTTGTCACGTACAAAAATATTTTTTGAAAAAAATTTATGTAAAGAATCTGTTTACGTTTCATACTCGGCTGCGGCTCCCAGATCGGCCGCCTGAATCCGACTAAAGGTTTCGCGCACATTGAAAATTGTTAGCACGTCTTCTGCCAAAAAACTTTTTCACCAAAAAAAATATTGTGAAATTTAAAATATACCCAAAATCCGGCTCCGTTTCCGACTCGGATCCGGATCCAACTAATGTTTCTAGACTATTTGAAACATTGTTCAGCACGTCTTCCGGCAATAAATTTTTCATCTAAAAAAAAATATTTCTGAAACCAATTTATAAAACAGGAGCCGCTTTAAGCTCGGCTCGCGGTTCCGACTCGCGGATCCGACTGTAGGATATTTGAACCTATATTTTGAAACCACAAATAATAGTCAGCAGAATCTTGTGGCCACATATACATTTTCAAACTAAAAGAATATTGTCATTGAAAAACCTAGTTGAGATCCCGTATTTACTAAGCAAGGATCCACGGTCATGACGAAGCGTGGATCCCCAATCTTCGCGGATCAACTAGACATTCTCCGTTTTAAAGTAAAAACAGGAAAATACATCAAAAGGATTCCTGCCACTATTAATGGGAGAAAAAATTGCATACAAGTCTATCGATCTCTTTCCAAAAAGTAATTATCAAACACCTAAAAAGTGAATATTTCTTAAAAAAGATTATATACTATCAAAATACCCAGAGATCGCCACGAGGACTCCTTCACGTGCGCATATCTGCGCGACTCCGCGATCCACTACTAGTTCGGATCCGTACTAATTCACACACACACCGAAGTTTCACAGCAGCGTCATCTATCTGAGGTCAAACGACTCTTTTCCCACACCTCTAATAAATATTTTTAAATGATTATATTAAGAATTAACCCAGTATCTTTGTGAGGTATCTCGCGCGCTCAGAACACCACGGCATATCTGTAGCTCAGTGCAGTATCGGCTATCGGTCCGTTCGCGTATCTGACTAAGGTTATTCAATTTGCACTATTGAAATGCTTCAGCACTTCTTGCTATCAATCAAATATATTTATACTAACCAAAAATGATTAATTTACGTAAAAAAGATTCCAATAATCTCACGGAGCTCCGACTCTGATCGAGGCTAGCGACCCCGACTGCCCTCCGACTTCTGAAGTCCGGACTCGCGAGCCGGAACATGGAGTAAGTGATCTAGCTATTTATGTAATATAATTGAAAAAATTGAGCGCGTACTCGAGCTCTTCAGTGTAATATGACAGTTTCAGGACATTAAATTTTTTACTTAAAAAAACTATTAGTTTTAAAAATATATATATTTGAAAACTTATACCCAGGACACTTCCTGCTCAGCGACGAACAGAAGACCGCCCGATTTGCAGGACGGAGCTCTCGGATGACAATTCTACTCTATTGGCAATAGTCCGGATCTGTGACACAATAAGCGTTATTCACTGTTAATCCTGTCACTATCTTGAACATACTTCAGACGCTACCCGGGCATAACTTTCTAGATCTGCGAACTACGGATCGAGATTATGCCTCTACACCTGAAAATACTTTTGTTTTAAAAAAATTTAACCCAGATCCGGCTCCTGAGTAATTTTTCTCCGTTAGAGAATACCGGATATTTCCAGACTAAAAGTTTTCATGAGAGAGCATATTTGAAGAAAAATGATTATCAGTACGTCTTTCTAATCGAAGTAAAATTCCGTACAGCACTATATAACAAAATAGTGATGTTTTAGAACAAAATCAATACTCCCGCCGTTACCGACATCCAAGCTATCAACTCAACAAGTCCGACATTTGAAATCACTCGAAACTCCGGCTCAGAAATCTCCTGATCCACGAAATTACGTACTTTGGCAAGTTCCGGTCCGATTAAGGATTCTAGCCCGGACTATATTGAAAAATTGTTCAAAATTCGGATGGTCCTGCTGCTACAGAGTAGCTTTCATAGAGAAAAATGTATTTTAAAAAAGATGTTACACACGATAGATCCCGAATCCGGCTCCGGCTCCGGATCCAGACCTGACTAAGGTTTCTGCAACTATATTGAAAATTGTTCAGTGCGTCTTCTGGCATATTAAATTTTCACCTAAAAAAAATGTTTTTTGAAAAAAATTCATACCCAGGTTCCGGCTCCGGCTCCGACTTCACCTTCGGCTCCGGATCTGACTAAGGTTTCTGCACTATTTGAAAATTATTTAGCACGAACTTCTGGCAATAAATTTTTATCTAAAAATATATTTCTTCTTGAAAAATTTCTATACTAGTTGCGCCGCCTGACTCTGCTCTGACTTCGACTTACGGCTCCGACTAACCGATCCGGATCCGACTTAAGGATTCTGCACTTTTTGAAACTGTTCAGCACGTCTTCTGCCAACAAATTTGTCATTTAAAAATTTTTTTTCTTAAAAAAATTTATTCCCAGAATCCGGCTCCGAATCCGGCTCCCGCTCCGGATCCGGATCCAACTAAGGTTTCTATCACTGGAAAACGATATACCGCTTCTTCTGGCCAAAAATTCCGCAGCGAAGATGGCACTGAATTCACTATTTCGAAAAAAATCAAACTACGCACCGGACTCTGACTTCGGCTCCCACTTCGACTCCGGCTCCGACTCCGATCCCGATCCGACTAAGGATTTCTGCAACTATTTGAAAATTGTTCAGTACCGTCTTCTGGCATTAAAATTTTCACTAAAAAAAATATTTTTGAAAAAAATTCGATTACCCAGGCCCGCTCCGACGTTTACCTTTCGGCTTCCGCTATCTGACTAAGGTTTCTGTTACTATTTGAAAATTGATTCAGTACGTCTTCGCATTAATTTTCATCTAAAAATATATTTTTAGAAAAAAATTTTCCTTTTTTTTTTTCCCCAATTTAACCCCCCCCCCAGGGGGGAAAATCCCAAAAAAGGCTTTTTTCCGGGGGGGCTTTTTATTTTCGGCTCCCGGCTCCATCTCAAAAACTCGCTTCAACTCCGATCCGCAATAAGGTTTCATCTAAAAATTTCATGCATAAAAAAATTATTTTTCATGAACCTTAATTCATACCCAGGCTCGGCTCCGGCTCCATTTGACGAGCAAAATCCCGAATAGAAGCTGCTGAAAAAAATGCGAAAACAAAAAATCAGATTTTCTATACTATTTAATAAAAACATTTTTTGACTCGTTATACCTGGAATTGCAATGTATGACTGAATTGAATTTTTTAGTTCGACACCTCTCTTAAATAAATTTTCTGTATTTAAGGATAGCAATTTATGAACTTTTTTAAAAAATAATTACACTATGATGTCCAGGGAGAAATTTTTTTACTAATTAGATAATAAATAAAATGTGAAAATTTGATGTTGCTTTCAAAAAGTAGGGTGTCTAGTTATGAAGCTCCCCTTAAAAACCATCAAAAATTTTTGATAACTTTAAATACAGAAGGCGGGCTACGGATTATACTCATATTTATATATATATATATAATAATATATATATACCTATTATATATATATATATATATATAAATATATATAAATATATATATATACTTATATATATAGTATATATATATATATATATATACCTAATATATATATATATGATATATATATATATATAATATATATATAATATATAATATATATAATATTATATATAATATATATATATATATTATATATATATAATATAAATATAAACTACTTCATTACTAGGTTACATGCAACTTACATCTAACTAATACAATCTACTCATTGAATGATGTAGTCTTAAAAATAGAATAGCATCTGCCAGGTCTCCTTCATTTTTCCTCTTTGGTCTGATTTTTATAATGCGAAGAGCAGAAAAAAAAGCAGTTCCACGCTAACTTCGCTGGAGGTAACAAGCTATTATGTTTATGCAAACAGATCTGTCTAAGACAACAAACTCATATGTCATTACATAAATTAAATAATCAACAATGACAACACTTTACAAACTAAATTTTACCTAAAGTCCACGAATATTGTGTCCAAGGATTAGGAAGGACCTTGAACTTTTTCTTAGAGCAATCGACGCTTTTGACTAAGCTCTTCAATATCTAGAAGCTTTTCATTACTAATCTTCTGAACTTTCTGAAAGAATACTTTCAGCTTTCCTGCAGTAGAAATTTAATAATCATCAACTTACAAATGTTTAGATGTATCCTTTTCTTCTTGAACTTCCTGCAACCCTTTAAACAAATGGCCACATTGCAAAGTGCAGATTTAGCTTTTTGTTGCTCTTCAGTTAAGCTACCGTAGATTTGGATTTCAATATAAACAACCAGCTACTATAATATCATTTTCAATGAGAGAAATTTCTCTTCGTACCATGGAGTCTTTTATTCCTTCAGTATCTTAAATATAGATGGTATAAGGTTTGAAGTTAATTTATTAGAATATAATCCAAATTGAAACATAAGGTGCTGGTTAAAAATCTTCGAAGTCGAAAGTCAATAAACTTGCATGAAGTGATTGAAGTCATTCACAGAGTCACAATTTATAACTTTGTCAGTTTAAAATTTTCCGACTCCACACTCTATCTTTAAATTACCGAAACTCAGGCTGCCGGACTCCGACTCCACCCTCTTCAAAATTACAGACTCCGACTCCGACTCCACCCTCTTCAAAACTACCGACTCCCCGACTCCGACTCCGACTCCGCAACCCTGCTTCCTGCGCATCTACTCAAAGAATATTATTATTATTATTATTGTTATTATTATTATTATTATTATTATTATTATTATTATTATTATTATTATTATTACCTTGGAAGACCGTATCTTCAGTTTGGATAATGAAAATCGATTTTTTTTTCATTTGTCCAAATTCATGTTAAACTTTTTTTTTATTATTTATTTATTTTTACCAGAATAAACAATTTACTTGATAATATTTATAAGGGATATTTTAATATTATTTTTTTCATTTTTTCTTTACAGGGCCATTTGGCGGCTGATTTTATTGTTAAAAAAGAAGACGAGTTTCATAAGTAGCCCACCCATCAAACCATTTGATAGATTAGAGATGAAAGATGGACCGGAGTTGAATGGTGTTTATGCAAATGGAAGTGTTGACCATAAAGGTATGTTTCATATTCGTAATTGGTTTTAAAGAAAAAATTTTTTTTTTTTTTTTTTACAGAGATAAACACCACCACTCACGGGCAGAGCCCTAATCAAGGAGTGTGCTTTAATTAAACAATGTATATTATGTTACGTAAGATTTATTCGCTTGCTGAATAATTTTATGTATTTTCCAGCTTGTATAATATTTTATTTGCTTTTTTTTTTAATATTAAATACCGAAAGCTTATTTTACTTGTTTTTTTTATTGCTCCCAAGATAATTCTTGCTTAAAGTTTTTAAAACTAATTTTATTGTTATTTTTTGACCACTTAATTAGGTATGACTCGCCTTGGAACATCTGGCAGAATTATGAGAACTTTGGAAGGAACTCCACCAGCACATTTGAGGACTTTCTCACCTCCGAGAGTTGATGAATATTTAATAAATCATATGAAAATGTCTCGTCAGCATCTTCCTTTGAATCATTTATCTGCAGAGGTACAAACTAGAAATATTTAAAAAAGAAAATAAAAATTAACTGTTAGTACTGTGAATCCACAGAAAACATCATAGCAATATAAGTTGTTATAGAACTAGAGTCAATTATTTGTAAGTTTACGTTCTTGCCTCTGTAGCATGTCAAATTAATGATAGTGTTATAGAAGTTTCTTTGTCGTTTATTTAATCCATAAAACTTAATTTTACATCCCCTTTCTTCTAATCATAAATACAAAATACATTTTTTTAATTATTTTAAAAATCTAAATAACTTCATTAATATGCTTTTCAGATGCTTCATATCCTCAGACCTTTAGGACATCTGAGTAGTATGTATTTGTTCGGTGTGAAGTCATGGGTACCATGGTGCATTGCCTTCGGAATCGATCTTACAAGGTGAGGTTAAATAATTAGTATAAATATAAGTGATATTTTATTCTGTTGCATTGAAGAGTTTTTTTTATTTGTTTTGGGAAACTCAGACATATTTAGTAGATAGGCAAAATCATTCACAAGTCCACCCTAATTTAAAAAAAAAAAAAAAAAAAAACCACGGCAAAAAATCATATAAAAAATGCCAATTCGCTAGACAATGCAGCAATATTTTTCCATAGTCTGGCAAATCTTACTTGTTTCATATTATTACTATTTGTTGAAAGTTAAGAGGTTGAAAATATAGGAAACGATTTCCCCCCCAATTTTTAATAGGCCCTATTTAGCAAATTAGCTATATAGTCAATCAGTGTATGTTTGCTTATGAGCGTTTTTCAAAGGTGGCTCTACTCGTATCTACATACATATCAGTTCTCTCGTAACCAATCTAGTTTTGGATGTGATAATCAAATTCTTGCCAGACTACTCTGTCGAAGTCTAATTTCTTTATTATCTATAGTGACTGTATTTGAATTTTGCTGCAACATATTCCCCGATCTTGATGGTTTTCTTGACAATCCCGAAAAGTTTAATTCCCAGATTTATTTATTTTTTTTTTTTTGACGAAATTTCTTCTGGTCCTCTTCTGATTGAGCTTATTTGCTATATCTCTGGGGTTTACTTGAGTTTGTCTATCTCTCTTAATTAAAACTCGTCCCCAATCTCTGTGCAGATGTATATTCTCAACATAATACTTTTTTCCATCAACCCTTTATTTTGATTAACTCTGATCGTTTATTTTTAAAGCTCCAGTATAAATTCAGAATCTTTCACCATTCTTTCATTTCCCGATCTTATTTAATTTTTTTCTTGCGGTAGAGGAATAAGCTTATACTATCAGACCCACCTCTTTCTTCTTCTCTTCTTCTTTCTTCTTCTCTTCTTCTGAATCCACATCAGTCGGCTAGCATCATTTCTCTTTTTTGCTTCTGAACTCAAAACCGTAAAAAGACTTTAAAATGCCTGAACATCATTCTCTTTTAATTGGTGCAAAATTTAGGAAAGTAATTAGTATAAAAAATTAAGAATTTGTAATAAAACGTGCTAGACTGCTTCGTCCTCAAATCTATATCGTTCTCATATCTTTTTCTCTTTGTGTCTAATACGTACATATACTGATCATAGGCGTCTTTCTTTGGCTTACCTGGTATTGCGTGATACTTCTACATATTCTAGCTATTTGTCTTTCCTTTTCTCTTTTGCGTGTAACATATCCTTCTTCTCTTTATTCTTCTCCCTTAACGAATGGATTGGGGTCTCAATCTTTCTACTCTATTCCATCTTTTCTTACTTTACCGGTACTACAGAACTCATATCACATTGTCCAATAGAATATTGGACACTTTACGTTCTCCATTGCTAATATCTGTCGTTTCCCAAATTTCTTAACTACTCATTCTAAACTATTTGATATTTTCACTATTATGTGCTGAGCTTCTTCCTTATATTACTCTAATTAAGATTAACTTATTGCTTACTTTATCACTTATTAATTACTTAATTTATATATATACATCCTCCTATTTTTACACTTTATTCTTATCCATATAATTCCTACACTTCTATATCATGAATCTTTCTTACAAAATATACTTTTCTGATTTCACTACATTAATAACACAAATTCATTACCCATTCATATCCTATTTGCTATATTATATATCTAAGAAACATGATCCTTCACTACCCATTCTGAAATTGCTGAATTATCTAATTTTCTCATATTACATTGTTTTAACATCCTACAATCTTGCCACCTCCTCTCACTTTAAAAATTATCTATTTCATTGAAATTCTCACCATTCCATATATATTCAATTAATATAAATTTATATTTAAATAGCTTGTAAATTTAATAAACAAACGATTGTTGAAGACTTATTACTATTAATATTATTATTTATAAATATACATTCACTATACTTATTTATCTAACTCTATTCCTATTCAATCAATCTATAATATTCAATGACATTACTTTTAATTTCCTATTTAGAAGAGTCATATCAATCACCAAACATCGATATTATTATCATTACTATACACCTGCCATCATGAAGTTCACTTTATCCTCTACTTAATCATCGTTCATATGCACTTTGATTGCAATAGTCATATAATTTTAAATAATTATTAATGTTATTTCCTTTCTATTATTATTATTTCTATTTCCTTATTTGCACTTTCAATTATGTTTTAAAACATCAAAACTCTTTTTAAAATTATTCTTACTAATTTTCTTATAATGCCAATTTATCTCATTCTTTTCAAAATCAATTTATCTCAACCTTACTTAGTCATCTCGATTTATCTATATTCTTATTTCATACCATAAAATTATTAATTATTTAGTCATTATTATACTCTTCCATTGCAAAAGTAATCGTTTCGTCTGTGGATATGTGTATTCTACTCACTAGTTATTTTCACTCCCTTAATTTCATCCTCATTACCCTTATATGCTATTAATTAATAGTTAATCTGTGATTATTCACTGCTTTCGACTTAGTACCCCGGAACTATCAGCGCGTCACAAACCTCTTCCGCCACTTTGCGCAATCTATGCATATCGCATGAATTAATATATCACCTATTAATTCATTCTTATTTAATATCATTGAATCATATTTCTTATATCATGTTAGTATTGATTATTTATACTCTAATTTCACTCTCATTCAACATTATCTTATTATCTACTCTAACCTAATTAACTCTCATTTTATCTCTACTCTCTTTATAAATATATTAACCTTATTAATCTTCTATTTATATCACCTCACTCTAAGTGGAGCTTCTATTAAATCATCATCATCATCTATTTCACTATTATACCCCTATTTAACAAATCTATCTGCGCACTCATCTTCATATTTTAATGATTCGTGAATAATTCTTTTTTATTAAAGAACTCTCATCAAACTTCAAAAATTCTTATCTGATCTAACTATATTCACCAATCCTCTATATATTCTCATTTATTATATATTTCTATGATAGATCCCTTATTAACATTCACTCATCTCTATTATTAATTAGTGCATTATATTTCTCACTATTAAATCTGTTCACTTACACTATCATTTATTTATTTTTTTATTCCATCCTATATATTATGCAATAACTTATTTTACCTACTATTCGCTCCCTGATATTCCATACACTTTTCGATTCAGAAACCTACACACATTGATGATTATTTAATGTACATTATTCAACTCACAGTCATATTTTTATTTTTTATTTTTTATTTTTATTATAACTTTTTGTCCCTTCCTATTTGATCTTAAATTAATATTCTATTTATATATTTCAATCGGGTATAATATTAAATTCTTTAATTAATAGTTTAATATCTACTATTTTAAATAGGTCTCACAGATGGTACATCACGAGCTCTTTAACAAGAAAATAATCTTATTTTCTTAAGTTAGAATGTTTTTAATTTTATTTATTAAAGACCTAGTTTTCACACTTGTTTTTTTTCTCATCACCTATCACAGCTATCCTAACACCACGTTCATGTCTGTTCTTTCGACAAAAGTGCTGAATGATAAAAAGGATGAATACTTTGTGAGTGTCAGTACAGGACAGTGATGTTAGGTTCTCCCTGTTATTATACCCTATTGATAATGCTCTAAAAAAATCTCCCAGAGCAAGTTACTATGCTGCTTTGCGTATAGGCTCGTCAATAAGCATTACGTTCAGATCTCATTGATTAGCCTGCTGGAATAATCAGTATTCCAATGGTGCGCAAGATCTATTTGTCAGCCTCCTTTTAGAGTTACTACCCCAGAGACTGGCGCGTGCCAAAAAGATTTTGTATTACCACTATCGTTTTGGAGTTGAATTAAATTCAGGGTGGCCAATTCAATGTCAAAACACCTAAATTTGTTACTCTTACTTGTGAGAGTTAAATTTTTTTTGTGTAATATATTTATACAACGTTATTCAAAATGTGTTATTTTCTCGATGGTTTCAACGAAGTGAAATTTACACTGCGTACCTATTATGGTACGGTACTATCATGATTTATGTTACGTATCACACAGATTTTGATAGCGTATCGCTATATTGTTTTGCAAACTTTTTATTTTCGTATTTTAGTGAAGAATGGTGTATCATCATGACGCCTATATTGTCTAAAACTACGATATTATAAAACACACAAAGGTATATAGCACTCTTTATTATAACTATATTATATCTCGGATAGCTATCTTATATCTTCTATCTTCACAAAGAACACAGTTAAGTTTATCAAGGACTGTTTCAACGAATTCGTATTAAAAATCCTATGGCTAATAAATTCTCATTCATTTTAATTGTATTGCACCAATTGAGTTTACGCTAAATATTTCTACGAGTAAAATGTGAATATTAGCAAATATGCACTATATTCAATGAGTTATTCACCAATTCACGTTATCAAGAGAACATACTCAGCATTCTATACATTATTGAATATTTGATTCACTATTTGAGGCGATTTATCATGAGGCTTTCATATTTTCTAACCCATAATTACAAAATTACACGGAATGAAGATTAATTCACGAAAGTGTTTTTAGAAAAAAAAGAATGTTTTATTATAGTCAATAAAGTTACGAGATGAATATAGTCTAGAAAAACTGGAACTCTATTCAAGAGCGAGGTCTAATCAATATATAAAAAAAACTAGTTTTTCATCTATTTTGGAAAAAGTATATCTTTAGGCAAATGAAAATTAACAATTAATCTTTAAAAGTCAAGACGTTATTTAATAATAGAAAAGGACATAGTCCCGACTAATTATAGTCGAGATGAATCTGTTTGATGTTTATGGACGGCTTCAATCATTGCTTGAAGAGAAATTTCCACGTTAGAAAACTCTTTCTCTATTGCATGTAGGGCATGAGCCAATAATGAAAAAGTTTAATAAATGCATACCAAAACTATTGTCTGTGATAATAGATCATATACCTTTTCCTAGTGAAATATATATATATATATTATATATATATTTGTGAACTAAAACATCTATCACGCTGATAGATAATACAAAGTGAATATATCTGAATCAATGATTTAGTTAAAATAAACCTGATATATAGTAATATATATATAGTAATATTAGTATATATATAATCATGTATTATATATTCTAACCTATTAAATATATAATCTATAACTACCTTAAACGTGCTTATCCCCTATTGTCAAGTAGTGACCAAAGGTTAACACAGGAAATCGAACATTTGAAGCCCAAAGGAGTATACCAAACCAACGTTGATCGCAGTATAGTTTTCACATTCGGCCACAGGTAGATAAAACTTAACTGCTACGCGGAAGTATTGGAAACCAATCGGTCACATCTCGTAGAAGAGCGCGGCTTAAACCAAACCATTCCTGGCGCCACAGCAGGCGTTTGCTTTATATATCACGAAATTATATTCTATATATATTATATGGATATATATAAGTGTATACTATTCTTAATATTATTATACTAATATAAGTAGCACTACGTATATATATATAATAAGTACTAGATATATATTATATATATACTATATAATAGCCAATATTTATTTTATGTTCAATGTACTGGACCAACCACGTCCCACAAAGAACGACCACACTGGGTTGAAATAAAATTCAACTACTATGGTGTGATAACTGAAAGTTTTGTTTGTCTTTTGTATCTTAGGGTTGTCTGATATAAGAAAGAGAAGTATGAAGAATAGTTGTATCCTATTCCTTTTGATGTAGTTGTTGAAGAATGGTGCATTGTATGAAGAAATGTATTGTAATCTATTGGATGCGGCGCGATAGTATAATTAATTAGTTACACGTGCGTTTCTGTGCTTGTCATTATATATATTTAATATTTTAATTTTTATTCTTGCACTAAATGTAATAATTAAGTACTGTACATTGCATCGTATCCTTGATTAGTCTCTTCGTGACTCATGGTAATTATAAGTGACAGTGGCCACATTAAAGTAAATATAGTATACGGAAATTGGTTTAGTAACGGGTGTACACCTTAGTACTGGATTGATTGGTATAACTCCGAGTAAGTGGTGGCACTAAGTAATATTGTGGATTACAAATAAATCTAATAATTATAGTAATATAAATACATATATCGTACTTAAAAAAACAAGCAACCTTTTCTTTTGTTAAACCAAAGTTTTTTTTAAAGAACTTATTTCATAAGTACACGAGTCAACGAATCACCAAGAAGCTGCCTGTGAGTATATTGTATATTCGTTTTGTTTGACTTTTACGTTTTGTTACCAGTGAGTTTTCCTCAGTGGTAGCAGAGCGTAGTTGCGAACGGCTCTGAGTGTTGAGAGTAAGTTAGTGGAGAAGACACCTTGGTGATTAATTTATTTCATCATTGTGTCGTTTTGTGAAGGTCGAAGTAGGGTGAAAAATGGGTGGAGATGGTAGTGGTGGTGAAAAGGAAAAGAAAGTGGAAGTAGTTGAAAAAAAAAAGTACGTAGAGCGTGTCCAGAGTTCAAAGGGGACGTAAATGTGGAGGGATATGATATGATGTGATGTGGAAGTGTAAGGTAAAGTTGTGGTTTGATGTATGTGGTGATGAGTACGATAAACCTGCAGGGGAAATTTTGATGAGTTTGGGTGCAAGGGCATATGAATGTGTGTGGATGATAGATTGGAAGGCACTAGGAAAGAAAGAAGGTATGGAAGTGATTATGAATAAGCTGGATGAAAAGTATGCTAAAGAGGAGCAGAGAGATAGGTATGACAAGTTGTGTGAGTATTTTTATATTAAAAGGAAGAATAATGAGTCAATGCGTGAGTATGTAAATAGATATGAGGTTATAGAACAAAAGTGTAAGATAGTTGGGTGAAGATATGAAGTGTGTGCACCTCTTATAGGGTGCAAATGTAAGTGAAAACCAACGGCAAATGGTGATGGCATATTGTGGTAAAGATGAGTTGGTGTTCCGTACATTTAGAGATGCTTTGGTAAACATATGTGAAGGTTTTGGTAAGAAAGTAGAGAACAGAGGTGATGTAGCTGAGGGCGGTGAGAGTGGTTGGTATTCTGGTCAGCGTATGCAAGGAATTCTGTCTAAAAGTGAAGAGTGGTTTAATGGTCAACTGCTGAATGTAAGAGACAAGGATGGGAAGGGGAGTGAGTGCAATATTTGTAGGTCTAATTTCCATTATGCTTACAAATGTCCTTCAAGAGGTGTGTATGGTGAACCGAGAGGAAGAGGTTATGGTAGACCGAGTGTTGGTGTAGGTAGAGGACAACAAGTGGTAAGTAATGATAGAGTAGAAGATGGTGTAGAAATTGGTAGAACAAGTGGTAATAGCGGAGGTGGTGAAAGAAGGATTTTTTGTGGAGAGAAGATGGAATGTGTATGAGAACAGAAAGAGATGTGATTTGTGTAGATCCGACCAACATTTGTGGAGAAATTGTGATGTATACAGGGATTACGGTGCGGTGTGTTCACAGCAGAAAGAGATGTTGAGGGGTGTGACCAGTAGAGGGAAGCGATTAGCATAACAGGTAAGATTAGGAGATAGATCAATAATTAGTTGAATGGGAAGAGGTATGAGTTTTTCAAAAGAGTGATAAAGGTAGTAGTGTAGAGAGTATGTTTAAATGGGATTTGATCGGTGAGATTTGTGGGGATAGATTTTCATAAGTATGATAGTGAGTTGAAGAAAGAGGAAGAAAAAAGGATGTGTTATTCTGTATTAGTGAGAGTAGAAGATGAAAAGTCAAAATCAGAGACAGATGTTGGAGAAAGGTTGAATAGAAGTATGGAAGAGTTGTGCTGAAAAGGTAGTAGTATCGTCACGAATGTGTAAAAGTGATGATGATGAGGAAATTGTGATACGTCGTAAAGAGTTGAATGATATGGATGGTGATAGTGCGATGAAAGGTAGTGGCATTGCAGTAATGACAGAGAACGTGAAAAGAAGATGTAGATGCGGTAGTGCGTTGGAATGTAAGTAAGAAGTGGAAGTGGAGGAACCGTGTTCAGAGGGAGTAGAAGTGAAGGAAGTACAAGTGTCAGGGAAAGGAAAGAAAGTCGATCATGGGTTTGATGTGAAAGACTTTATGAAACGCAGAAAGGGTGAGCGTTATAGTGAATGGAAAGGTGTTATGATTATTTTTTTAGTACTGATAGTGAGGATGATGAACGTGAAGAAAGAGTGGTAAAGAAGGTATGGCTATATTTGTGATTCTGAATTGTCTGATTCGTAGTTTAGTGAAGTCGTGAGTTAGTTTGTGTTATGGAAGTATGTGTGTATGTTGTTGATAATTTATGCAAGTGATAGTATGTAGTGATGTATGTATGGGTCCTGTGGTAGCGGTGTAAGGATAATCCCTAAGGGGTGTCATCTCTCTCATCCAAATTTAGCAACAAAAATAAATCAAATCAGGAAAAAAAAACAAATAAGAAAATAATAGTAACATTTTACAGATTAAAAAACGAAAAAAGAAAAAAAAAGCATAAAAGATAGATATGGAGATACAATCACATCTAAAAGGCATAGCATATAATAATATATCATCAGAATAAAAAATTAGACAGCAATAAGAGAGAATGAACATCATTAAAGATAGTTGCAATCACAATTAATATAAAGGTTACAAGTCAGGAATACAAGAAATAAAAAAATAGGTTGAAAAAAAATATATATCCCCCACCAGATATAACAAAAATAATAAAAATAAATAAATATTTCTCAAAAAATAAGAATCACAAAAACGAAGATCATCGTTGTCCGTTCATATAAGCAGTCATTAACCTTTCGTTGTCAAATTATATAAATAGAGAATATGCTAATTCTTTCTGCTGAAAATGAGATTTGTACTATGCAAAAATAATTGTCTATAACTTTAAAAACCTTCCGAACTTTTTCTCATTCACCACCCATATTACCCTAAACTAATTTATGTTTGACATTTACACTCATATCGTAATATGATATGATTAATAATCTCTAATTGAATATTAGAAGGTATCAGAATGAAAACTCAAATGTAATTAGAAAACAAAGAAAGTTAAGTCTATAAAAGTCGGAAAATGGAAATTAAAAAAAAAGAAAAAAAACGTCTAAACTCTGAATAATTAATATCATAATTATTCATCTTACCCATACAAAAAGTTCCGTCTATCAACTTCCATCAATTCTTTCTGCTGAAAATGGAGACTGGAGAATTATATGGGGAAGTGACGGGGGCACACTAATTGGTTTTATTGTAATTCGACCTGGACGTTTTTTTCCCCACTTGGTTTTTTCTGGGGCATATGTTTATGGACTTTTTTTCTTTTTCACTCCCAAATCTATATCAATATTATCATTATTGCTCCTCGTCTACATTATTTCTATAGAAGGTATATGACGAGGTGTATATAGGGATGGTAGTTTTCGATTTTTAATTTTTCCTTGTACAGTGATTTGTAGATAATCAGATATAGTACGCTATTTAATAAGATATCAAATATTCGAATCTTAATAGTTGTATCCTTTAATATTGCTTTTTCCTTTTTCACCTTTCCTTTGGGCTGTTTACGTGGTTATTTCATAGCCTCATTCGCGACGTCAAAAACAAATATTTATACTAGTGCTGATTAATGTGGGCCTGCATATTGTTGTTTACCCATTCTCCCTATCGTTTTCACTTTATGGTTCGAACGGGTGCGACAGAGGTTGCTACCTTGTCTATTAAATGCTGTCTCTGATCAAAGTGCCATTGGGATTGTACGGATTTCCCTGTGCGAGTATTGTGGGGCCTCCGGCGCTGCTCCCTGGTACCGTCATGCTCTCCACCTGCTCGTTGTGCCTGTATACAGTCCCCGGAGGCCCCTGGATGTTCGAACATCATTTTCTCCAGTTCACTTCTGCCCCCTCTTCCTGCAACGACAATTCTTCTCTATTTTGAAGGGACACCGATTGCTGGTAACCAACGTACTCATCCTTTCCAGCTACGTTTCCACTATTTCATCACTCCTCCCTTGGTCCTTCTTTACATTTTCACCACATGCGTATTTGCGTAATCTTATGCAATAGTATTGTGTCGTTATCATCGCAGATTCATAGGAATAGCTTCTTCTACTATTGTTTTGTTCCATGTCTTTACGCAGCATTATTTACCCTGCTCGTAGTTTCTCAATGTGGCTAACTTGTTGTGGGTATAAAATGATTGGATGTGGAAAAATTCCCACCTGGAGAGTACGGCGCATGGATAAGGTACTGTGGTAGACTGGTTCGTGGCTTTTTCTCACTGCACTACCGAGGAGGAAACAGTTAATGGGACTTCTATGTTTTTTTATTTTTCGACCGCCATGGTATCTGATTAATTATTGGGAGCATAATTTTCAGCGCTTTCTGGACACCACTAAGCATTAGAGGATTTAGGGTTTTGTACACCCCTTTTCTAAATCTTGGCCTGTTATTGTCTAACTTTTTTACGTGGGAGGGGGGACGGCGCGATGATATCGAGTTATCTTTTTTTCATTGATCTGTTATTTCGTTATGTGCTAACGGCCCTAAGGAGTTCCAACATGTTCCCTGGGGTCTAAAGGGAAGAACTTACCATTTCGGAGAAAGCGCATGTCTCCCATACGTGCTTTATTGTCACTGCAACGAAATAAATGGGTCCTATCTTATAACCAATTATTACGACACCAATTGCAGTTTTAAGGCAATCTGGAGAGCAAGTATTCCAACTTTAGAGCTGGTTTATTGAATCTAAAAGGGATTATTCTGAGTTACAACTGATATACTTTGAACGATTTCACGTTTCCTTTTAACAAAATTGGCATCTGGCAATGTTCTTGGGCATGAAAGCGTTTAAAATGTACGGCTTTATATTTTAAAAGATTCAGATAGATGGATATGTGAACCCATGAGTGCTGATGGGTTCGGTAAACTCTTTTAAGCATGATCTGAACTGAGCCTGTTTCACCATTGCAAACCTACGTCGCTTAACTATTTACATATTGAACAAATGTAGTACTTTTCAGTAGGGAAATAATATATTCACAGTACATTCTGTAAAGCATTTATCGAGCTTAGTTATGAAGTTTTTCTAAATTACTGAAAGCTGTAATTAATGAAGTTTATCTTATAGAAATACTCGAACATTTTTTAATAATGGAAAGAGTTTGACGAAAGTGGTTTTTAATCATTGAAAAAAAGAGTAATATATCATATATAATGGAAGTTGAGAGATATTTACGGTATACTACATAATACTATAATAATATATACTTAAGATAGCGTACTATTCTATTTCATATATTATATATACTTCCTAAGTAGAAATTATAGGGAAGTGCTATATAAATATATAATTAGTTTTTGTATTTTTACTTCAAGGCAATGGCATTTAGTAAAGCTCGCGATTGAAGCTACCGTTAATATATGGTTGAGTTATTTAGGTCAGTTTTGGATTTAAAGGTTACGTTCGGTTAGAGTAGGTATAGGGATATATTAAGGTGTTTGTGGGTGATATATGTATTATACCATGGAGTGCCCAATTTCATGTATTCTCCCTGTAAAAATTATTAGCGGGATTCTTAATTATTCTTGGATTTCGGTACTCACTGTCACCATCTTATATAATAGACCTCCATACTTATATTCTTTATTCCAAGGTGGGCCAGTTATGAGAAAGTAATCGGTGTTTATTTTAAAGCTGTTAAACAAAAAAAATCATACTGGTTAATCATTAGCGTTTATCGGAAAAGCATGATATAGGGACTTAACAGTCTAATGGGAATTAAAATGAGGAGAGGAAGGTGTCACCGTTAACCGGCGAAATGTCAAACAATATATTGTTTTTTGAGCGGGTGATATTGAGGTATAGAATTTACATTGTTTAATGTCGATGCTTTATTTTTATTAATTTGGCATATCACTGACCTCATTATATGTCAATTCATGAATAGAGTGATCCTAATCAGCCACATTTTTAGGGTCATGGTGAACTGGTAGCAGATTCTGTCTTATTTTGGGCCGCTGTTGCAGAGTAGTACTTAAGCTTTCGAGCGTAAACTGTACCAATTATAATTATCTTGGGCATACCTCAAAGAGGTAGAGGAAGACGTCAATGTGGTTTCCCGCCACGTTCCTATACAGACATACGTTTAACTCTAATGATAACCGCAATAATATGGGGCCCCCATTTCCAGTAACGCACAGCAGCAAGTGAAGAGACAGACTGGGGTTTAGCGCAAGATTTTGGGCATTTGGCTAACGCTTATGCGGCTTGTATTTAAATGCTAATGGCGTTGAAAAGCACGTATTTAAGTCAAAAAAAAAAAAAGAATACAGAAAATTTCAACCGAGACGGCGATTATTACATTTTTTGGTACAGCTGAAAAGCCACGTGGTTATTGGCAACTAAAACAATAAAAAATAAAACAAATGGTTTTTATTACATAACTGATAACTATTTGTGATGGAGTTTATGATTGGAAGAAATTAGATTTAAGACCACGAATGAATGAAACATTCATCAAATCGACGACCTACTACACCGCCACCATCTTGTTGTTTACATTTGTTCGTTAGCATGTTCAACCTTTAAATATCGGTAACACGGGAATAGACAACCTTACAGAATAGGAATTCATAACGTAGGATTAGCATTTTCCTAAAATTGTGCTAAATATTGACATAAATGGAACGCAATTTAGCAATTCTCATCTACTTTACCGTTAGCAGTGCAAATGAATAAACGCTTAATTGCATAGTTTTCGAATATGCACCTGCGAACCAGAAATCGAGTTCCTGATAGGCAGACTAAACGACGCATTCAGAATGTAGTTCTATCTATCTCTCGATGTAGGGGGGTTGGCGCTACACATACCTCGAAAAGGCGGAGGTCTGAGCGTAAAAGCTATTCTAGTGTTTATACAATTTGCTAGTGTGATCTGCAAATTACGATTTCAATCGTTGCAGTAATACAGTTTTCCGGTTAAATGTGATCATTCACAATGTGGGAAAACATTTGACCGATGGTTAGGACAATTTGCAAATATGATTATTTTGTAAAGCAGTCGAGAATTGGACTAATCGTCTCAAGTGAACGTAAGGAATGGTGTGTATCGTTTAAGAGCCTGTTTCACTCTCAATATCTAAAAATCGTTTCGGAGAGGCAAGTCAACGACTGCAGGATGGCAAAACGAAATCATCTGGTGTGGAAGGTAGGGAACGTTTACACTAGCGTGATAACCGGTCTGCAGTTATGTATAATTGGTGTATTAAAAAGCCCGACGACTATGCTCTAAGGTTTACCTTTGCCTGTGCAGTGTTAAGTAACGCCGCGCCAGACGAGACTAATAGTAGTAGTAGTGTTTACCAATGAAGTACCTATATATTCATAAGGGTAAAGGTGAATGCACACCTAATGTTCGTATCTTGGGGATCTGAAAAATCCAGCAATAGAACTTGTTAGACACGAATGGGATTCCCAAGGTTACTTTTCAGCGCATTGCCTCACGATGGCCAGGTCTACGAGCACTTTCTTTTTAAGGCACGAGTAGAGTCGATACACTAAAGCAACGTAACATGGGGTCGCCTTATCTCGATAATGTTACAACAGATGGGTTATCATTATCCACAATTAAGAAGGATGAGCGGTAAACTTTATATGGCAGAACGAAAGATGGAGCCCTCTCACATTTGGAGTCCGATAGTGCGGAGCGTGGTTGAACGAGTACTCCAGACCGTAATGAATTGGTGTAACTTGTCGAAGACAGAGTTCTATATATCTGGACCCCCCTACATTTAACGGAACGTAACGCCGATGTTGAGATTCTCTTATTTATGGGACTAGTACCCAATGATATAGATGAAAACTAAGCAATTGGACAATAACGCTGTACGTCTTTTCCTTGTTCGGGGATTGTTAGCACAGATGTTTGGAGAGTGATAAATGGATTATCAAACTGGTTGAGTCTATTAAGAAGGGGGACTATTGAACATAATGTAGAAAAACTCTGTTTCAAAAATGTACTTACCTTCTGATGTATGATATGCTGTTGCTATTGTATATTAGTATGTTATAATAAAGCATTGAAACTGGGATATTCTTCACGGACACCCGAGTAGTATATATTGTAAATAATAGGATGTAACCTTAGAATTTTAATAGCACTTGTCATATTTTATAAATTCAATACAAGCTATTATGAGCCTAGTTCTTATTTATTTCAACTGGTCACGACAAAAATGAAGCAAGTCTATCAAGAATACTTTAACGAAAGAAGTGTAATGACTCATTGAACGAGCAAAGTCACTATCTCTCTTTTCTTCAGCGAACGCAATATAGTATAATGAGAATTACAGCAAAGAAAAACTGTCACATTTCTAAAGGGATAAAACGGGTGTAAGAATGAAATCACAATTTTGACGCCTTGAGGAGGAGCGTTTAGGAAATTCTGGAAAAAAGTGTGATTTATCGGAAATCGATCTAATAAATTAAAATATGTACAAAAAAAATATTTTATAAATCTAGAATACGTAACGTATTTAACGGAATGTTGGGGAAATTTTATAACTCGTTAATGAATAGAGATTACTTTGTTTCGAAATAACAGAAAGCGTTTTAAAGTTAACGGAAAAAATAACGAGTTAATTAACGGTTAACGCTATACCCACCTTTATATACTATATATAATATTACTATATCTCTATATATATTATATATTATTATATTAATATATATATATATAATATAGTTTATATATATATATATATATATTTATATATCTGTGGAATAAGAAACTGGGAGGTGATCTCCCTCACACCAATCCCCCAACAAGCCGTCTGCCAGTTTACCACATATACTACTATATATATATATATTATATATATTTATATATTATATAATATATATATATAATATATATATAATATATATATATATATATATTATATATATCTAATATTATATATATAGTACCGGTATATATATTTATATATCACGGTATATATTATATATATTATATTATATATATATATATATTATATATATTATATATATATATATATATATATATATATATATATATATATATAATAAAATTTATTTTTTATTTTTGTATTTGTGTGAGCCGAAGCAGCCTCTTTTTTTTGCGATCGACTCCAGGTCCCTAAATTTCGGGCTCGACTAAGGCTCCCAGGCCCCTCAAGATTTCGGCTACGACTCCCTACAGCCATGATTTTTAAGGATCTATTTTTTACTGTCTGCCTAAAACTGGGTTTAACATGAGCATGTTGGTTGGTTGGTTCTATTTACTCTGAGTTGGACAGGGAGTCTCTCGATATCCCACGTGCTTATTACGTCTTTACATTTTCATGTTTCCATTTTCGCTTTTTTTCGGGCCAAATTTTGCGCGAAATACGTTACACCCGAACACACCAAAAGATGGTTCGAATTACATCATTGGATATATTAATAATTTTTATATCATTGCTGTGAAAATTGAACCTGTCACTTAAGTTAATCACATTTTTTAAATGTAGTTTTCATGGAATACATACAAACATACATATTATGTATACACATTCACATATATATATATCGATTAAATATCGTACATATTATTACACGTATTATTAAGAAAGTTTTATTAAGACTACAAAGACGCATAATTTCAAATCCAATTTTTATAAATAAAATATATAAAGATTTACAAGATTTTGTTAAAATGAAATACAAAAAGTTGGATGACTTAAATAACAAAAGTTGATGACATTTAAGAAACTTTACGTTTTTGCTGGTCAAGATTTCTTGAAGATATGTTCAGGATTTAATTTTCTTGTTCTTCGACTCGTTAAGAGAGTCTAACTAAACGAGTAGTTTTCCTGTTTAATAATTAATTTTGTCAAATATAAGTTTGAATTGCTTGTAAATATAAAGTATCAAATTAAGTTCAGTCATCAGTATCTTCGTTCATATTTTTGATTCTATTTCATTAGATATTTAATTTAATTTTTTTCATTCCACAATTTAAGTTTGCAAGATAAAATCCATTTACATTGAAGTTTATTATACAATTTATTTTCATTTTCACAATATCTATTCTTCCATATCTAATTCAACATTATTTACTCTGATGTCTTCTGCAAGCGAGCCTTTCTCCTTTTATTCAGAACCCAAATGAATCGCATTATCATAAAAAATTATTGCCAATCATCTTACCCATAAATTACTTGCAACATCTACAAGTATTTCTGCATTCTTTGCATTCTTTCTATTTCATGTGAAAATTTACTTCTCTGCTTTATCACCACTTTCAATTTTTTCAAAAAAAAAAAAAAAAAAAAAAAAAAAAAAAAATTGAATACTGCAATCTTTTTTTTTTTTTTTTTTTTTATATTAACTTAACTAAGACTTCATATCAACAACACTGCAATATAGTTGATACTTTTCTACCTTGCTTAACATTATCATGGTCTATGCGGTATCTCGAGGATTGGTAAGGAACTATTGTTAATTTTTAAGAGGCAAAATCTAATTCACCCTTATTAGAATTGATTTGCTTTCTATGTCATCATTTCTTGGATTCTTTTTTGTCTGGTAAAGAGGCACTTTTATGTACACTCATTATGACACCATCCTTTCTGTTCATAATCTCAAAATCGACGAAGAATTGATTAGGTTTGTAGAAGCTTTTTGCATGGAATTTTTTTTTTTTTTAATCGATTTCTTTTAACTTATTTTTTGTGTCAGTTCGATGTTTTTAAAAATGTGTGTTTTTATCTTTTCGATTACATTCATAGCTGCACTAAGAACTTAAATTTATTTCAAAATTGCTGTGAGATAGCAGTGAAATTTTAAGGCTAACTCTGTAATTACTTTTCACGCTACACTCGAACATTAAATATTATCAAATTGCTGTGAGTTAGCAGATGTTTTAAGTGGCTTTTCTGATTACATTCGTAGGTTGCACTCAGAAATTTAAATAATTTACAATTGCTGTGAGATAGCAGATGAAATTTTAAGTTTGATTTCTGATTGCATTCATAACTACACTAGAACATTTTAAATAATTTAAATTGTCTGTGAGTTAGCAGTGTCTTTTTAATTTATATTCTGATTACATCATACGCTACACTCCGAACATTAAATATTCAAATTGCTGTGAGTTAGCAGATGTGCTTTTAAGTTACCTTTGTGATTAATTACAAATTAATAGCACACATTTATAATTTCAAATTGCTGTTTTAAAAAAAAAAAGAGTTTTTAAGCTAACTTTGTGATTACATTCATAACTAACTCAGTACATTTAAATATTTCAAATTGCTGTGATTGCAGATGAGTTTTTAAGCTACTTTGTGATTACATTCATAACTACACCTCGAAACTTTAATAATTTCAAATATGCTGTGAGTTAGCAGATGGTTTTTTAAGCTTACTTTGTGATTACATTCATAGCTACACTCAGACATTTAAACAATTTCAAATGGTTGTGGAGTTAACCGAGTGAGCTTTTAATTTTATTTCTGATTCTTCAATAGCTACACCAGAAATTCAATGAAGATTTCAAGATGCTGAGTTAGCAGATGAGTTTTTATCACCTTTCCGATTACTTTCATCTGCACTCAACATTTAATAATTTCCGAATTGGCTGTGAGAATAGAGATGAGTTTTTCAGTCTACTTTGTGATTACATTCATATCTACACTCAAGACATTAAATAATTCAAATTGCTGTGCGTACCAGTGAGTTTTTCAAGCTAAATTTTCCGATTACATTCTGAAAACGTGAAAATCATTTAAGATATTTGTTGCCTTGAAGACGATGATCGCTTTCCCTTTCCGATTCACTTTCATACCAAACTCAGAACATTTAAATAATTTCAAATTGCTGTGGAGTTATGCAGATGATTTTAAGCTACTTTGTGAATTACTTCATAGCACACTCAGAAATTAATAATTTCAAATTGCTGTGAGTTACCAGATGAGTTTTAAAGCTAAATTGTGATTCCATTCATAGCTACACTCAGAACATTTAAATAGAATTTCAATTGTTGTGGTTAGGGAGAATGAACTTTTTAAGTATCTTCCGATTCTTTATAACTGAATGGGCACACTTAAATTTCCTTTCCTCATGTGTCTCTAAATGGGTGGAGA
>JABUQX010053562.1:5000-30849 GCA_015478945.1 Trachelipus rathkii | reverse complement strand
TAAAATTTAGTAGGAAATGTTTAAAAGAAAAAAATTTATTTATTAAGAATTATAGTTAATATGATAATACATTAACCGAAAGCCATAATTAAAAAGTACGAAAGTACAGTAAGATGAAATACATTTTTGACCCTGGCTAAATTTTGTTAGAAAATGTCATATATATAAGTATATATATATATATATATTATATATAATATATATATATATATTATTATATATATATATATATATATATATATATTATATTATATAATATATATAATATATATAATATATAATAATATATTTTAATTAAGAGATTAAAGGAAACCGCAAAGATTGAAGGAGTCGGGGTCTCTCGGCCTTACTGGTGGACGACGGTCATTTCAGAAAAAAAATAGCAATTTTTTATAATTTTTTTAAAACATTTCCTTACTAAAATTTACCAGGATTCCAAAATGTATTATTCCTTTCCTGTAGCTATATTGTAGGTTTTTAGATATTTTAGTTGTGCTCATGTGGAGCTGGCCTATATATATATATTATATTATATAATATATAATATATAATATTATATATATATATATAATATATATATAAATATATCATATATATATAATATATATATATATATAAATATATAATATATAATATATAGTATTATATATTATATATATATATATCATATATATAATAATATATATATATATATTATATATATTATATATATATATTATATATTATAGTATCATATTAAATATATTATATATCGGTGCGGTCGCCCTTAAAAATTGGTAGTCTGCATTTTGCATTTGTACTCACACACACAATATATTATACATATATATATATATATATAAGTATATATATATAATATATATATATATATATATATATATATATATAATATAATATATATATATATATATATTATATATATATATATAATATATATATATAATATATATATATATATATATATATGTATATAGTATATATATATATATAATATATTATATATATATATATATATATATATATAAATATATAATATATAATATATAACTTATATATATATATATATTTATATATATTATATATTATATATATATATATATTATATATATATAATATATATATATATATATATATATAATAATATATATATATTATAAATATATATCAAGAGGTTGGCACCCCGCTCCATTTAGGTTAGTCCGCTAGCGCACCTCCCCACCTCGAGAAAACGTAGTCCGCTAGCGCTCCTCCGCACCCTATCTCAGACATCAACCTCCGCTTATTTGCAAAGTCCGCCACGTCCTTCACGTCCGCACGTCCGCCACGTCCCGCAAGTCTTCCGCTAAAATGTGCTACTCAGCAAAAGGTTTTAATATTAAATACCAAATAGTATATATCCTTACAAAAAAATATATACCACATATCTATATGAAAATGAATGAAATATTTTACAAAATCTCAAGATTTTCCTCTTCCTCCTCAACGTCTTCTTCAAAGGACAAGATATGCAAACGTGCAAAGTGACCGCTACCTTTTTGACCTTTTTACCGCCGACCTTTTGAACCTTTACCCTTTTTGGCAACCTGAATTTTTTACCTTACTTTTTTTTGGTTGACCTTTTTGGCCTAGACCTTTTTTGCCTAGACCTTTTTGCGGCCTAGGATCTTTTTGGGGCCGTAACCTTTTTTGAGACCCTATTTTTCGACCAACCCTTTGGTCTTCCATGGTCATTTTTGGCCCACGGATTTTGAGAACCCGGATTGTTTGAGAAACCGGGATTTTTTGAGAACCCGGACTTTTTGAGAACCCGGATTTTTGAGAACCCTAATTTTGGAGAACCCTAATTTTTTAAGAACCCTAATTTTTGAGAACCTAATTTTTGGCCAACCCTAAATTTTGGCACTCCTCGAGCAAGGGTGCGCCAAAACGGTGCGTCAGCAACGTTGTACGTACCCCACCCTAATTTTTTCGGCAACCCTAATTTGTGCAACTAATTTTTTCCGCAACCCTAATTTTTGGAACCCTTCGAAGAAGGGTTGCGCCAAACGGTTGTGTAAGCACGTACGTATTGCCCCCTATTTTACGCCCCCCCCCCTAATTTTTCGACCATGGCGTCCAATTTTGCCACGGTTTAATTTTGATCTTCATCTTAGGGCTTAAGCCTTTGATGTCTTAACGTTGTTTTGACCATGATATTAGGCCTCTGAACCTTGCCAGATACCATGGTAAATTTTTGTCCCCACGCCATTTTTTACCAACCGTGGCCCACCCGTCACATATTTCATTCCTAACTTGTACGCATGTATGGACCTACCCTTAACTTGAACACGCTACACACGTGCGCGTGCGCACACACACACACACACACACCACACACCTACACTTATACAGGACATTCACTATGACACTTATACACACATTCACTATGACACCTTTACACACCATAGCCACTTACATTTACACTTATACTCCCGTACAAACACACTGCCAACCCGTTGGTCGTCCATGGGTCAATTTTGACCCACGGTAATTTTTGTCCTTCCTTTAGAGACTTAGCCTTTGATGTCTTAAACCTTGTTTGACCATGAATATTCGCCTTTGACCTTGCCATATACCATGGGCCATTTTTGACCAAGCTAACTTGATGGCTTTGATGGTCCCAACCACCGTAAGAAGTATTTAGTGATGTTCTATTAGTGTTCTATGAGATTAATGAGTATTAGATGAGGCCAGGTGAGTGCCAAGTGAGTGCCAATGAGTGCCAATGAGCGTGCCAAGTGAGTGCCAATGGTGCCAAGTGAGTCGCCACATAGTCCAAGTGAGTGCGCACATAGTGCCAACTGAAGTAGTAGATTCTAGTGCCACTTACTTTTTCAAAGCCTTTTATCTAGCCTCCCCTGAGCCTAGAAAATAGCCCTAATATGGTTTGTCACCCCCAGTAATAAGGGTATTGACGTAAATCCGATTGGGGTGTAATACAAGTTGCTGGATGCTTCCCTACTATGGTTATATTCTAACACTATACACACAATTCACTATGACACTTTATAAACATAGGACACTTTTAGAAGAACTACACTTGCCATACATTACATTAAACCACTTAGACACTACATTTTTAAACCATATACATTACACTAACACCTACACACAGATACACGTTACACTTACACACTCGATATTTTGATGCCTCAACTTTGATTTTGCCCCAGCGATTAATGCTCTCCAGCATTATGGGCCTGCAACTTATTGAAGGGTCATCTTTTTTGATGACTCATCCTTTTTGATGACGTCATCTTTATACCCGGTCTATACTTGATGATCATCGTTGATGATAACACCTTTGATGCTCATCTTACCCTCATTTAAAGACAGAGTTAATTTAATGTCTTCCCCAGTTCATAAATTGGAACACCACGGCTATACGGCTCTAAGTCCGACCCTCGCATTGCGCCCTCCGCGAAAAAGCCAACCAGCCCGCACCCGCATTGTCAGGTGCGATCCGCCGCGTCCCCGCCCCCCGCGTTCCCGCCCGCCGCGTCAGCGTATCGTGCGCCCGCAGGCGCATATTTCGCGTACCCCCCGCCGCGTGCGCCCGCAGGCCCGCATATTTCCAGCGTTCCCGCCCGCGCGTGCGCCCGCCAGGCCGCAATATTCCTGCTGGGAATGAAAAAATATATACTATGGAGTCATTCATTTTTATCATACTAAAACATTGCAAAAGAATTCTTCTTAAATAATACTTGAGTATTCATTTTATTCATACTTAAACATTTTTATCTAAAAACCTTTCTGCGAACGTAAAACTGTAACTCATTACAGACCATCTTTATATTTTTACTTAATACTTTTAATTTATAAATTTTTTAAAATTTGTATTTAAGAAGAAAAAGCCAAAGTGTCTGATATTTAAAATCATTTTATTTTACTACAACCGTACGAAATTTTATAAAAAAACTATTAAATTACATACCTAAAGCAGTAAATCCAGTAAATCATAGATGTGTTACCTCAACACCTACGCGTGGGGAGATTAGTGATGCTTATTGTTTACGCTTTTACTGCTTTAACTCATGTTTTACTGCTTTAACTTTCTCCCTCTGCTTTAAATCATATTGTCTTATTACTGCTTTGTAACTACACATATTTATTTTAAAATATAAATTACGCAATAAAGCAGTAAAGCAGTTAAACAATAGTGTACCTAACACCTAAAGGATTAGTATGCTTTTTGTTTTATGCTTTACTGCTTTACTGCTTCTGCTTTACTGTTTTTAACTTTCTGCTTACTGTTTTAACTTTCTGCTTTACTGTTTAACTTTCTGCTTACTGTTTTAACTCACATGTTTACTGCTTTAACTCATATATTTATTAACATTACATGACCTTAAAGCAGAAATCAGTAAATCAATTAGATGATTTTATTACCTAACACCAATGGGATTAGTATGCTTTTTTTACTGCTTTTACTGCTTTAACTATCTGCTTTACTGCTTTAACTCTCGTTTTCACTTGCTCTTAACTATCTGCTTACTGCTTTACTCTCTGCTTACTGGCTTTAACTATCGCTTTACTGCTGTTAACTTTCTGCCTTTACTGACTCTTATACTCAATTATTTATTAACATTATTGTTTTCTTTATTTTGTTTTAATAACCTTTTTATCTTTTTATTTTTTTTATTTTATTATTTACTTTTAATTATTGTTTTATTTTGTTTAAACTTTTAATTTTATTCTTTTTACGCTTTAATTTTATTTTATTATCTTATTTTATTTTTATTTTACCTTGATAAATACTTTTCTATTTTATTCTTTTATTCTTTTTTATTTTTTTATATTTACTTTTATTAATATTTTATTTTGTTTTAATACTTTTTATTTTATATTCTTTTTATTCTTTTTATTTTATTTTTATTATTTTACTTGATTATTATTTTATTTATTTATTTTTATTATTATACTTAGTTATTTACTTCATGCCCCTATTGTTATTATTATCTAGAACACACCACACACCACTTACACTTTATACACACATTTCACTAATGACACTGTACAACAATTCACAGTGCCACTTACATTTACCCATAGACACTTACATTTTACACTTAGCTTTTACACACAGATTTACTTACACAGATTTACTTACACTCACCAAGATTTACTTACACTCACACACAGATTACTTACACACACACCACAACACACACACGCACACTCACTAACACCACACACACACACACACACACACTCACTACACACCCACACACGCCACAATCGCAAACACGGACGAGTATAATTGATTCAAGACATTCTACGTTAATGTTACCACTACATTTATAATACCGAAAGAGATACCCTAAAATGATTGCTCCAAAGAGGAATAAGACTGTTATAATAAATCAATCATTATCTTTAAACAAAGAATTTATTATAATTAATATTTTTGTTTATAAATTTTTATAAAACTAAACAAGTTTTAAAACTAAGCTTTAGGTGAAATTTATGAAAATTTATTAAAAACATTATTTTAACGTACCTCTTAAAGCAAATAAATCAGAAAGAAAAACAGTAAAGTCGCCCCTAACTCTCTACACCAAGCTATGCCACGTTTTTTCTATTGACTTACTGCTTTTACATCATTCTTTAGCGATTTACATAAGTATAAAAATAACCAAATAAGTTCTTCTCTGCTAACATAACATGTATTTTTATAAAAGTATTAAACAATGCTTTCTATTGAAGGTTTTCAATTATGCACCTACAGTTATATGATTCGCTCGATGTGAACTAAGAATATTTACATATTTTATTAAATAATTTGGATTTTTCTTTATTATTATCTATGTACATTGACAATCCACACGAGGAAACACAACAACCCGCACTCCCTCCTAACAGATACGAAACTGACCTCTCTCTGTTAAAAATGGTGGAAATAACTACTTTGCCCTAAATTTAAGGATAATTCCGTTTTGTACCCCGCGGAGCGATTTAGGCCTACATACCATCAGAAATATATTATCAACACTACCTTTTTCGCTGTTAAATGTGGTGCAATTAACACGTGTAGGCCCTTAAATTTAGGAATAAACCCTTTTTTGCTATCACAGGCGGATCTTACCTGTAATACCAGGTCAAAAGGTAAATCCCAGAAATACAAGAATCGAGAATCAATGTATTATCTTATAATAATTTCAAACTGAAACAATGCCTGGATCGGTTTAAGATCCTTTGATCAGGTAAGAAGGGAAATGTTTACCTTCTGTGAGTGGACGGGAGAATCCTACTCCTATATGACCTGCGATGATTGTCGAGAATTATTTGAATCGCTTTTTGGTTTTAAGGTATGAAAAAGCATGTTTTTTCTTATCCTGAGCCCTACCTCTGATTGGGTGAAAATTATATTTGAGCAGTCGGATGTTTTAGACCCAACTCATTTTAAAAATCATACTCGTTTTGGCGCTCTAAGCGGGTGCACAAGTTCTCTGAGTTTGTAATAAAATTTTTCTATTTCACTAAGTGTTATATCCATGATTCCCTTAACAGTATACCTCAATAAAACAAAGACATGGTTCCAATGGGGAATCAAGATCCCCCGGTAGTAGGGTTTCATTCTTATATAAAAGAAAGCCCGATGGTTTGAATTTTTCAAGTGCTACCCAATCACCCTCGTATAATACCAAGCAAGTTATTTTCGTGAGGCCAAATGAATTACTTGTATATGTAATCACACTGAAGTGTGGCTTACAGAATATAAACCAAGCTCAGGTATTAAACTGGACCGAAACAGAGTTATTAACCTGTGCGAAGAAACCACGATAAGCAACTTACTCTATCAATTTATAAACATCAAAACATATCAGCTGAGTTAGATTATGGTGTGAGAAATAATGAAACAGCCGTAATTGAACCTACATCATTTGGATTTTACATTGTCAGGCCTAATGCAAAACTGAAAATATATATTAAGTACGTAACGCATGTTAAGCAGATGAAAAGACATATGTTTATCTAATTAACGTAACCGTAATTCATTACATTTATTACCAAGAAATTACTACGCATTTAAGAAAACCCTGATCGATGATCCTACGCACACATTCGATCCGCTTCCTAAGTTCTTATAGACTGTACAGAAATCATTTATCTACTAGAAAACAATGTGATAAAAGTATTTAATGCAGGTGACCCAGAATGTAAATATTACTATGATATGTTGACCGGGAACTTTTTACGTATGTGTTAACTGAAAGTATTACTGAGACACGAAACTATATCATCGATAACGATATAAATGATTGGCATATTTGCAAAGATTTAAAGAATTTTAATATAAAATAGGCGAAAACATCATGTGTAAAATGTATGTAGAAGTATTATATTTAATGTTAACCTATATATACAACCATTGCTTAAATATACTTTGTAACACGTTTGTATAATTTTAATGTTATCCTTAATATATATAAAATATAATATATAATATATATATATATATATATATATATATATATATATATTAATATTATATATATAATATATATATATATATATATATAGATATAAAAATTACGTAAGATACATATATTAAATTTCTGAATTATATAGTAAAGTTTTTATTATCCTAATTTTTACTTTCTTAAATAAAATATTTATGTATGTTAAGAGGTTAAATAAACGAAACTTCGGGTCAGGATATGAAAAAACATGCTTTTTCATACCTTAAAACCAAAAAAAGCGATAAAATATTCTCGACAATCACATACGAGGTCATATAGAGATAAGATTACTCCGTCACTACAAGAAGGAAACATTTCCTTCCTCTACCTTTTCTGTTTATAGCGTGTTATTAATTGGTTGAAATATATTTATTAAAATTAATTAACATTGATTCTCGATTTCTTGTTATATACTGGATATTTTGACCTGGTAATAGGCTTAAATCCGCCTGTGATACAAAAGGCTTATCCTAAATTTATCCTAAATTTTGGCCTAACGTAGTTATTGCACCACATTTTACAGAAAAAGCTCAGTTTGAAATATATATTTTGACCTGGGATTAGGCCTAAATCGCCCCGGGTACAAAAACGGAATTATCCTAAATTATTAGTGCTAAAGTCTAGTTACTTTCAACCCAATTTTACAGAGAAGTGTCAGTTCGTATCGTGTAAACGAGGCCGGTGTTGCTTGTTTTCTCGTTTGGATTGTCAATGTACATAGATAATAATAAAGAAAATCAAATTATTTAAAAAAACTTTAGAAATATTTTATTAACATTGAGGCAATAATATAAATGTAAGTGATATTGTTATTTTAAATAAAAACTTAGAATGATTTTATTAAAATACATTTATGTTAAGAGAGAAGAACTTATTTTGTTATTTTTATCCTAATTACATCGCTAAAGATGATGTAAAGGCAAGTAAGTCAAAGAACAAAACTGGCAAGTTGGTGTAGAGGGCTAGGGCTGACTTTACTAATTTCTGATTTATGCTTTAAGGTACGTAAAAAATATGTTTTTAATAAAAGTTCATAAAATTTTACTTAAAAAGTATTTTAAAACTTTAGTATAAATTTATACCAAAAGTATAAACAGTTAATCAATAATTCTTTGTTATATGAAAATGATAGATTAAGAAAAGAAGATTTCAAATAAAAATGAATTGATCTTTAGTATTTGAAAGGGAAAACAGTTCAAAAGCAGTAACATGATAAATGTAATCGTTCTCACAGAAGTTAATTAAAACATATATAAGAGTCTGAAATTAATAAATTTTGATAATCGTTATATGTGTGGAGACCTTGAATATGTGCGTATGTTTTGATAACAAGAAGTAGGCCTCACAGTCGGGCATACAGAGGGAAAGTTAATTTGTCGGGGTGGAGGAGCATGTGGTAGTGGGGGTGTGAAATTCAACCCCTACAAAAATAAGATCTGGAGTGCTGAGTAGTGTGAGTGGTGACTGTTACGATGAGAGGTGTAGCTTTGAGAAAGAAATGCCCATGGGAGAGCCTTGATTTTTACAGTAAGAAAATTTTGTTGCTTGTAAAACAGTTGTTCCGAAAAATTTGTGAAAAAAGGATGTAAATTCTTACTCCCTTGTGTCGTGTTCTGCGATAAGAAAACAAAAATCTTAGCGTTTGAAATGCCAATTTTCGGAGACAATCTAGAAATGTTTTTCATATAACACAATTTGTGAGACTCAATCCAAACAGCAAAGTGAAATATTTTCCATAATTGTGATAAACTTATATCGTTGTTACGCAATTTCAATTACCTTTATTTCCTTTTAACTTGACAGTTTAATTATGCAGTAGTTAAAATGTCATATATTTTCCCTTTGACTATGTTTTAGAGCTGGTTCATATTTTAGCTTACTTTCACGCGACCCCCATTTTTTCCTTTTAATCAGGTAGTCTAAGAACACTGAAGTAGTTAAAATTATATCATATATTTTTCCCAGGAGTGTTTCAGAACTGTTTCATATTTTGCCTGATTTATAAGTTTCATATTATATCTGATTTAGCTATGAGACTTCTGGTGGCTTTGGTTAGTGACAAACCGAAGTTACATGATATTTGGAATGGACTATTGAAGTCTCCACTACCTGGTATTGTTGGTGAGATAGTGGTAGGTACATCAATCTCGCCGATACAATTAAATAGGTCGGTTCTCTATTGCAGTAAGTTTCAAGCCCGTTCTATAGAATAGCAGAACTGAAAAAAAAAAATTTTTTAAACTAATGGGTTCCCAAGGGTAGACGCACCCAGATGGCAGGAGTCGGGTTTCTCAGCCTTCCAGGAAACGAAAGGTTGGATATTTTCCCCTCCTGGAGGGGTCCATCCGAACCCGCTCTTTGGATTTGGTTCGTGGGGTTTCCTCCACCCCTCCCCTCGGGTATAGAAAAACGTCCCCCATCGGCCGAGCCCTAATGGGATTGATATATATATATATAGTATATAATATATATGATATATATATATATATATATATATATATAAATATATATATATATTATATATATATTATAGTAGTATATATATATATATATATATATTATATATATATATTTCGTATTTTGTGTGATATTAAGGGAAAGATTTTACATTCAAAAGGAGCTTCGTTCGTATGTAGATATACCTGAAGCCGGTGACGTCAGTCAACGTCAGACTCTTCATGTGTCACGTTTGACTGTGACGTCAGAAGTTGCGTACATTACGCTGTCGTCAGAAAATACATATATATATATATATATATTATATATTAAATATATAATATATATAGTATATAAATATATATATATATATATATATATATATATATATATATATATATATTATATATATATATATATATATATATATATAGTTAAATCAAATGTCGCCAAATGGTTTTTGAGATTTATAGAGTACGAATAAATTGTTGCGAATAAATGTCCCAAAAGTACTCATTTTGGGATTTATTGTTTTTTGGGGTATATCACTAACGAATACCCACGGGTAACCCGCCCCGATGACAGGAGTCGGGGTCTCTCGGCCTCTAGGTGGACTACGGGGGGGGACTAATCCCCCCTCCGGGGGTGGTCTCCGGAACCCCGCTCTTTGGTTTTTGGGTGTGGCGGGGGTTCCTCCGACCATCCCCTTCGGGGTGACTAATCCCCCCCCTCCGTCCCCCATCGGCTCGAGCCCCCTAAAAAGGGGTAAATACTCCATTTTAGGGGGCTCGTTGACTCACTCTGCCTTAAAAGTAGCCCTAAGCTTTACTGATCCACTGTGCCGTAAGTAAATTAAGCCATATATATAATATATATATATATATATTATATATATATAATATATATATATATATATATATATATATATATATATATATATATATATATATATATATATAATATACTATGGTATTATGCAGTTTCCAAAAATACCTTTCAAATTAGCAAAAATTTTCTAAGTTAAAAAAAATTTCTAAGTTCAGAAAAGTTTAAGTCAAGTTAAGTTTTTTAAGAAAATTGTTTTAGTGGTAAGCTTCTGGCATAATTCCAGAAACTTGCCACTAAAAAAAAACTGATAAAAACTTATTTTAACTTAACTTTTTGAACTTAGAAATTTTTTTTGAACTTAGAAAATTTTCAGTGATTTGAAAGGTGATTTAAAAGTGCAATTTTCCCATATATATATATATTACCTCAACAAGTTTGAAATTTTGAACGGCTTCAAAAAAAAATTTCAAAACGTTGATCTCTTGTGTATACCTTTTGAGAAATTGAAATTTTTCGCTAAATAGCCGACTAGATATTCTCTTTTCCTTCCTCTCTTAGGAATTAGTGACTTAACCTAAAAAATAGCAAGCCAGGAATTTTTTCAGTAGCAGAAAAATACGATTTGTATCCTTTACAATAAAAGTTATATTTCTGTCCTTGTTTAGTTAACTCACATCGAATATCACAGTGTATACATGTTTTTGTTTCTACGATTAACTTGTTATATTGCAGAAAAGCCAATAAAGTACTTTCGTCACCAATTAATTCATTTATAGACAAAATTGACATTATAAGTCATTTATACACGCACTTTTATAGACATGTTAACATAAAGACGATACCTTCAAACTAAATCTAATATTATTTAGCATAGTTTATTTATTAAACTGCCATGTTGCTAGTTTCATATATATATATATTCCCATATATGGCCAGATTTCAAAACACAATGCAAACATACCATATATTATAATATATATTATATCTATATTATAATAATACGCAGTTTATATATATATATATAATATATATATATATATATATATATATATATATATATATATATATAAATATATATATCCACATATACTTAACATACGCAGTGTGACGTCAGAGATACATCAGTTACGCAAACCCACGTCACAGTATGACGTCACGCATTCATTTCAGCTATACGTACATACGAACGAAGCTCCGTTTAAATATATATAAATGCCGATATTAATTTATACTTTTTTTTTTATTGTATAATACAAAAATATTTTTACGAAAAAATTTTTTTCTTTGATATTATTTACGTACACTTTGTCTATAATATTGATTCCTTGAAATTAGTAAAAAAAAATTGATTATAAAAAAATAATATCAATATCAATGTATCGATAATCTGAAATGCATTTCAACAGTGATTCCTCATCCCTACACGAACAGAAAAAAGCTGAATTATAATGATTTTCAGAGCGTTAATATTAATATTTTTAGTGAAAATATTAACTCAAAATAAACTCAAATGCGTAAAAAAAAAGTTCAAACAATTTTTTAAAACCATTTTTATAAATGAACTGTTTATAATTTTAATATACTATGTGTGTGAACTCGTCACCAATACTAAACATTTACCAAAGCTGAATTGCTATGATTTTCAGAGTTACTATTAACATTTTTAGTGAAAATATTACTCAAAATAAACTCAAATGTGTAAAAACTTGAAATAATTTTTTAAAACCATTTTTGTAAATGAAATGTTTTAGTTTTAATATAGTATGTATGTGAACTCAAGTCAGTAATATTCCACAATTACCAAATATTTTATAAAAATAAACAAACCATGTGAAAGAGCAGTCAATTCTACATTAGTGTTAAAACCTAAAAATCTAAGAATTGATGATTACTACCCTCAAGAGTTAGGTACCCCTACCCAGACCATCCCCTTAATGTCTGGGTTTTGCATGAGCATGTTGGGTAATATGGCATATTTACTCCAGTTGACTGTGACACTTCCGATAGGCTCATGTGGCTTCTTACAGTCTCTATGCTTTCAATGTTTCGCAATTACCCTAATGTGCGTACGAAATTAATTGTAGCCTAGCCTAAAGTAATTGGAAACCACTCCCAACATGACTCATTAAAACTTGCCTATTTTGATGGATGACAGAAGAGATAAGTAAATAAAGATTTCATGAAACCATAAAGACATTTTTGCTTCGAGGACAAATTTTGCAGTTCAAAAGCATTATCATAGTAGAGATATTATTAGTGCTTCAACCCAATGTTATAATTTTCGGACCACCTTGTGTGTGTGTGTGTGTGTGTGTGCAGTGTACCTTTCCCGTCAAAATTTCCCGCCAAAAAATAAAAATTGCTTTGTATTTAGCAAAATTTATTTTTAAAGTCATTTATTTTTAGTATTTATCGTGGTAAAAAAATTTTTAAGGAAAATTACTAATATTTGTTTTTAAAATATTGCTGGATTACTTTATGCTCGAAAATGTCATAAATAGTACATGAATTTATTTTCAATTGTAAAAGGGAATATCAGAAAATTGCCCAACAATATTCCTATCTATCTGACGTTCTGACCTACTTTTAATATATATACTGTGGCATTATCTGAAAATCTGAAAAGAGAGCTTTGAGAGCTCTCTCGGTGAGTGGTTGTGAGCTTTTTCTGTATACTCAAAAAAAAAAATGTTATTTCCCCCTCCCTCCCCCTCAAAAAAAAAAATAAAAAGTTTGTTCCAAGGACAAATCCCAAACTACTGGATATTGAAAACAACAACAACAACAACAACAACAACAACAACAACAACAACAACAACAACAACAACAACAACAACAACAACAACAACAACAACAACAACAACAACATATGCTCTGAAAATTTCATCCTGATCGAATTACCAAAAAAAAAATTATCGCAATTTTTCATTTTCAAAATCAAAAAAAAGTAGGGCCTTGAGGTCAAAAATCCAAATTTTACGTTATGCGTTCTCTAGATAACAGACCCATCTTCTATAATTCAAATTTTAAGTCATTTCCAAAATAATGTAAGATTTGAATCGAAAAATCAAAAATGTTAAAAACATAGGTTTTTAAAAGATGAAAATACAAAAGAAATCACTACACTTTGACTACAAACAGAAAAAAGAGAGCAGAAAACAACGTTTCAGACATCAGAAAAAGTTGCGGTTTGCTTTTATTTGGTCAAAATTGGATGAAAAGTAAAAATCGGGCCCTCCCCTAAGGACCTAATTTGAAAGAACGTCGACAACAATTTAATTTTTCTTAAAAAAAAAAAAAAAAATGCGAAGAAGTTGGCATATTCCCCATTTTCCACCGCAAGAAAGTTTGACCGTTGTCTAACAGATCCACCGTGGTCTAAAATCGTCACATCATTTAGCCAATTAATATATAAAGTATTAACGTTTTTTATTTAATTTATGGATAATTTTATAATACTTATTCTGCCTAAATTCTCTGCTTGGTTATCCATACTTGTTGTTAGATAATGATTAGTTCATTGATTTTATTGGACAAACTTTTGCTTTGCGTCACTAATTTGAAAAGGTGATATTTTGGATATGTCTAACTTTTCAGAAACAAAGTGATTATATCTCTATGATTAAGGAGGCTTCAAAATAAAGTTAGTACTAGCTCACTTTCAGCCTTTAACAAGAGATTAAATCAGTATATGTATGAGCAAGAATAGTATTTAGATTTCATTTAAGTGACATTACCATTAGAACATAGGTTCATTTTCAATTTTCAATGGTTGGCATTTTTGAAAAACAGTTTGAAATTGATAATTTGATTTTGCATGTACAGATTTGTTGCCCATTTTGTCGTTAATAATTTGGCTTATTAAATATCACTCTGAGCGTTAAAAAGGGAAACTAAGAATAGCTAATATATCTAAAGAATTCATCTTTAACGATGCAAATAAAATGAGACGATATATATATATATATATATATATATATATATAGTATATCTAGTAACCTATATATATTATATATTATATATATTATATATAATATAATATATATATTATATATAATATATATATATATATATATATATATATATATATATATATATATATATATTATTATATATATACTAATATATATTATATATATATTATATATATAATATATATATATATATATATATATATATAATATATATATATATACTTATATATTATATATTAGATTATATATATATATATAATATATATCGATATATATATATATATATATATATATTGTACAACTGGCAGCCAAGCTAAAAGGTCTTTAATGGGAAGGATTTTTCTTTCGGCTCCTAAGTGATGAATAAGTACAGCGGAAAGAGCCTGTTATTATTCTTTGTGTGGTTTCTAGTTTATTTATGTCAGATTGTGAATAAGCACAGGGGCTCTTGTAAATAATAAATAATTTAATAGGGATCAGATATATTTTCTGTAAACTATTGCGAGATTTCTTTCTCTTTTTCGAAGTTTGTACTAGTCAGGGTTTTCATTGAATTGAGTTTGTGTGGCTCTTGAGGTGATATTGCTGATGTGTGGGGTGAATGCCATGTTAGTATCGAGTTTTAATCTTAGAATGGTGTTTTTTTATGTTGAGAGGGAGTCTACTTTTTACTTACAAGATAGATTTTAGGGTGAATATCAGATTCTGTTGTCTGGGGTGGGTAATGTAATTGTGGATTTTTGAGGGAAGGCAAACATTCTGTTTATTATTAGCCATTGCTGGAGTTCAGTAATATATTGTAGTAGGTTTGGGTAGCATTGTATGTGGATAAGCTTGGGACAGTGATAACAGAGCCATTGTCATAGGCTCATAGCTGTCGATTTTTATAGAATGGGATATGGGGTCAGGTAGGTCGTGCATAAAGAGGTTGAAGAGAGTGAGTGAGAGAATAGCTTCTTGGGGAACTTAGTTGTATATAGTTTTTATGTTAGAGTAAATGATGACTCTGGGTGCGCTGCCGCAGAGAAAGTTTGCTAATATTTTTTGTCATTGGTGGGAATATTTGTGCTTAGAATTTTGTCTATTACAGATTACAGGGTAATGGAGGACTCTATCGAATGTCTTGTTGAAGTTTTTAGTGATGATGTGTTTTTGGTGATGGATTTTGATAAAAACCAGCTAAAATGTGTTGGCTTAGGATTGTGTGTATTGTGGTGGTAGAACGCTTTTGTTCTCAGGGAAGGGTTTGATTTGCTTGCTTAAGGTGAACCCCATTTTAGCCCCAAACTTAAAATGGACCAAAGATTCTTAATTTTCAGCCGATTTTGACCAAATTATAAGCAAACCGCAGCTTTTTCTGACCTCTAAAACGTCGTTTTCGTGTTTTTTTCTCTGTCTGCATATTCTTTATTTTTTAATTTCATTTTAAAAAGAAAAAAAACTAACACAAACATTTTAATGTCGCATGATTAAGCAACGTTTTGCCCCTATTATTGAAACACGTCCTCATAATATCAATACTAAAACCAAATAAAACATCTAATAATCCCGTTTTCTATAGACCCATATACCTCCTCTCCTACAAGTATCCAAAGTACTCGAAAAAGTTTTTATTGTCCAGTCTTTCTTGGATATGTGATGCTGAAAAAATCACAACACGACTTCAAATGAAAGGATGAGGGTAATATTTTTTTGCTCCGTTTGGCCTCATTGTAGCCCCAACTGAAATGGACATAACAGAATTCTTAATTTTCACCAGTTTACCAAATGCTAAAGAAACAGCAAGCTTTTTTCTGAACCTCTAAAACGTTTTTTTTTTTGTGTGTTTTTTTTCTGTCTGTAATCTTATTTCTTTTTTTCTTTTATTTTTTGAAAAACCCATCGTTTTTGACATTTTTTGCTTACCTACATATTTCTCGAAATGACCAAACCTGAACTATACATATATGGCTCTATTACCTAAAGAATGCATAATTTTTTTATTGATTGTTGTTACAGGATGACAATTTTGGTGATTTTTTGATTTTTTTTTTTTTAAAAATCAATTTGTGTATTTTTTTGATTTTTTTGATTTTTTTGATTTTTTGGATTTGTAACGTCACGTGAAATCAGGGTTGTGGATTTTTTTGATTTTTTTAGAAAAAAACAGGGTTGGGGATTTTTTTGATTTTTTTAGAAAAAAATCAATTTTTTGAATTTTTTTGATTTTATTGATTTTTTGATTTCTTTTGATTTTTTTGATTTTCTCAGATTCGTGACGTTACGCGAAATTATATATATATATTATATGATATATATATCCATCTATATAATAATATAATATATATATATATATATATATATATAATATATATATATATACTATATATATATATAATATATATATATATATATATATATATATTATATATATATTATATATATTATATATATATATATCGAGGGATGGCACGAAAAAAATCAAATTAAAAAAATCAATTGAGTTTTTTACTTGATTTTTTTAATAAAAAAACAATGATTTTTTGATTTTATTGATCTTTTTGATTTTTTAGATTTTTTATTACTTTTATTTTTTGTATGTTTAAGTGATTTAACTTAATAGAATCAAAAATTAAATAAAACTATATATATTATGAAGTTTTTTTATATATTTTTTTTCAATTTCAATCCAAACTTGGCAACATTGTAACCCGAAAGTCTGTAACATTCTTTAGTGCTGCTTTTTCATTGTTTTCCATTGGTAAGATTTTGACCGAGCTAGGACCTAGGTTATATCAATTGAAAATTAATGCAGGTGCCAGACTATTATATTATAATTGTTTTTGGTAATGTCGTAAAATGATATGTTAGGCCAGAATTTGAATATTGTCTACAATTTTAGCCCCTTATTAGAAAAAGATGCTGGAGAGGGCGCAACGTAAGCTATATTTAATGGAGATATTTAAGTTTAAGGACAAGAAATAGACATGAAGTTGTCTAGATAGGCCTATGAGGCTTCTTAAGTATTAATTCTTAATTCATTATTTATTATGGGTTGACCTGGACATTCTAGAGAGGCGTCAATGCGCTTTCTTAATTATTATTTTTATTGGTTGATGGGACAGTCTAAAGACCATGGCGGCTTCTCAATTTGTTAGGCCAGTATTTTGAATATTGTCTACAAATTTTGCACCCTTATTAAAAAAGACAGATATTGCTGAAAGAGGGCGCAACGTAAAGCAAAGAGGAGGTAGATTTTTGGCTTTGGGGATAAGAATAGGCGTGAAGTTGTCTAGATAGGCCCCATGCGGCTTCTTAAATATTATTTATATTTATTATTTAATTATGGTTTGACTGGGACATTCTTAGAGGGGCCAATGCGGCTTCTTAAATTATTAATTTTTATTGGTTGACTGGGACAAGTCTAAAAAGGAAGCATGCGGCTTCTCAAATAATGTATTCTTATTTATTATGAGTTGGCTGGGACATTCATTCTTGAGGGGTCAATGCGGCTTCTTAAATATTATTTTTATTTATTAATTAATTATTGGTATTAGACAGTCTACATAGGCCCATGCGGCTTCTTAACGTATTATTCTTATTTATTATTTGATATTTAAATTATGAGTTGACTGGGAACATTCTACGAGGGCCAATGCGGCTTCTTACTTATTAATTTTTATTGGTTGACGGGGACAGTCTAAAAATAATCATGCGGCTTTCTTAATATTATTCTTATTTATTATGAGTTGACTGGGACATTCTAGAGCGTTAATGCGGTTTCTTAATTTATTATTTGTAATTATTAATTATATATATTATTATTGGTTGACCGGGACAGTCTAAGATAGGCTTATGCGGCTCTTAAGTATTATTCTTATTTATTAATTTTATATGGGGTTTGACTGGGACATTCTAGAGGGGTCACTGTGGCTTCTTAATTATTAATTTTTATGGTTGACTGGGACAGTCTAAAAAAGAACATGCGGCTTTTCTTAAGTATTTTCCTTATTTATTATGGGTTGACTGGGACATCTAAGAGAGGTTAATTCAGCTTCTTAAATATTATTCAGAATAATAATTAGGAAGCTGCAATTTAACTTCTCTAGAATGTCCCAGTCAACCTATATAAATAAGTAATACTTAAGAACCGCATGGTCCTTTTTAGACTGTCCCAGTCAACCCATAAAAATTAATAATTAAGAAAAACATTTGACGCCTCTAGAATATCCCAGTAAAACACACAATAAATAATAAATAAGAATCATACTAAGAAGCCGTATGGGCCTTTCAAGACTGTCCCTGTCAACCAATAATAATTAATAGATTTAAAAATAATAATTAAGCCGCCACTGATCCCTCTAGAATGTCCAGTCAAACTCATTATAATAAGAATAATACTTAAGAAGGCCGCATGGTCTTTTTAGACTGTCCCAGTCAATAATTAAAAATAATAATTGAGAAGGCCCGCATTGGCCCCTCTAGAATGTCCGGTCAACCCATAAAATTAAAGAATTAGGAATAATTTTATAATAATTAAAATGTTAATTAATGAATAGCATTTATAATTAAGAAGCCAATGCATGGGCCTACCTACACTGTTCCAGTCAACCAACATAATTAATAATAAAGAAATAATAATTTAAAGATGATTGACCCCTCTAGAAATGTCCCAGTCAATCCATAAAAATTAATAAATAAGAATAATATTTCAGAAGCCGCATGGGCCCATCTTGACTGTCCCAGTCAACCCTAATTAATTAATATTAAAGAATAATTTATTCTAATTATTAATATGGGTTGACTGGACAGTCTAGATAGGCCATGCGGCTTATGAATTATTATTCTTATTTATTAATTTTTGTTAGTTGACTGGGACAGTCCTAAGTAGGCCATGTGCTCTTAATTAATATAAATACTATCATTAAATTACAATTAATTATTATAAAAATTATTCTTTAACTCTAAATTTTTATGGGTTGACTGGGACATTCTGAGGGGCGCATGCGGCTTCTTAAGTATTATTGTTATTTTTTTTGTTGACTGGGACATTTTAGAGGAATTAATGTAATGTGGCTTCTTAGTTATTATTTTAATTTATTAATATTATTGGTTGAATTGGGAGTCTAGATAGGCTTATGCTGCTTCTTTAAGTATTATTTTATTTATTTTGATTTATTATTAGTTGACTGGGCATTCTAGAGGGGCAATGGCAGCTTCTTAATATTAATTTTTTTTTGGTTGACTGGGAAATCAAAAAGGGCATGCTGCTTCTTAGTATTATATTATTGTAATAATGAGTTTGACTGGGAACATTCTAGAGTGTCAATGCGGCTTGTTATTAAATTATTATTTTAATTATTAATTATTATTGGTTGCTGGGACAGTCTAGATAGGCCCAAACGTCTTCTTAAGTATTATTCTTATTTATTATTTATTATGGTTGACTGGGACATTCTAGAGGGGTCAATGCGGCTTTTAATTATTAATTTTTATTTGGTTGACTGGGACAGTCTAGATAGATCCATGCGGCTTCTTAAGTATTGTTTTTTAATATATTATGGGTTAACTGAGACATTCTAGAGGGTTAATGCAGCTTTCTAATTATTATTCTTAATTATTAATTATTATGGGTTGACTGGGACAGTCTAGATAGGCCCATGCGGCTTCTGATTATTAATTCTTTTTATTAATTATATTATGGATTGACTGGGACCTTCTAGAGGGGCCAATGCGGCTTTTTTAATTATTATTCTTAATTATAATTATTGTTGGTTGACTGGGACACTCTAGGTAGCCATACGGTTTTTAATTATATTACTATTCATGAATTACATTAATTATTATTAAAATTTGCCTTAAATTTTAATTTTTAATGGGTTTGAATCGGGACATACTCTAAGATGTGGATTCCTGGTCTTCTTACTGGTCTCTTTATAATATTATATATATATATATTAATATTATATATATAATATAATATATATATATATACTATATATATTAATATATATATATATATATATTATATATATATATATATTATATATATAATATATATAATATATAATATATATATATATATATATATATATATATATATATATATATATATTATATTATATATATATTTATATATATATTATATAATATATATAATATATATAAATATATATTATATATATATATATATATATATTATATATATATATATATATTAATATATATATATATATATATTATATATTATATATATATATTATATATATATAATTATATATATATATATTTTCGCGTGACGTCACGAATCTGAAAAAATCAAAAAATCAAAAAATAATCAAAAAATCAAAATAAATCCAAAAAATCAAAAATTGATTTTTTCTAAAAAATCAAAAAATCCCCAACCCTGATATATATATATATATATAATATATTATATATATATAATAATATTATATATATATAATATATATATATATATATATATATATATATATATTATATATATATATATATATATATATATATATATATATTATATATATATATATATATTATTATATATATAATATATATATATATATATATATAGACAGTAAGAAGGACGCAGAATCCAATCTAAGAGTGTCCCAATTCAACTCCCCCATAAAATTAAAGAATAGGAATAATTTTTAATAATAATTAATGTAATTAAGAAGACCCACATGGGCCTACCTAGACTGTCCAAGTACAATTATATAATTAAGAATAATAATTAAATAGCGGCATTGGCCCCTCTAGAATGTCCCCAGTCATCCATTATAATTAATAAATTAAGAATAATATTTCAGAAGCCGCAATGGGCTAACTTATACTGGCCAGTCAACCCATAATTTAATAATCTAAGAATAATAAATTAAGAAAGCTGCATTAACCCTCTAGATGTCCCAATCACCATAATTTATAAGAATAATACTTAAGAGCCGCATTGTCCTAATTTAGACCGTCCCAGTCACCATAATAATTACTAATTAACCTTTTGCCCACTCTCGGAATGTCCCCAGTCAACCCATATAAATAATACATAAGAATAATAGCTTAAAGTAAGCCGTATGGGCCCTATCTAGACTGGTCCAGTCAAACCAATAATAATTAATAATTAAAAATCATAATTAAGAAGCCGCAATGACCCTTCTAGAATGTCCCAGTCAACTCATAATTAAATAGAATATACCTAAACTGTCCCAATCAACCAATTAAAAATTAATAATTAAGAGCCGCATTGGCCACTCTAGAATATCCCAATCAACCAATTAAATAAAAAATAATAAATAAGAATATTAGTTAAGAAGCAGCATGGGTCTATTAGACTGTCAACCAGTCACAATAATAATTAAAATAATTAAATCCATTATAACTAAGAAGCCACATTGATCCCTCTAGAATGTCCCAGTCAACTGATAATAAATAAGAATAATACCTAAGAAGTGCAGGTCCCTTTTTAAGACTGTCCCAGTCAACCAATAAAAATTAATAATTGAGAAGCCGCATTGGCCCTTCACTAGAATGTCCCCAGTCAACCCATTAAAATTAAGAATTAAATAAATTTTTAAATAATAATTACTGTATTAAATGAATAGTATTTTTAAAATTAAGAGCCCACATGGTCCTAAATAGACTGTCCCAGTCAACCAAAAAAAATTATAAATAAGAATAATAATTCAAAAGCCGCATGGCCCTATCTAGACTGTCCCAGTCACCATAACAATTAGTAATTAAGAATAAATTATATTAATTATTTAATTATTATGGGTTGACTGGGACAGTCTAGATAGGCCAATGCGGCTTTCTGAATTATTATTCTTATTTTATTAATTATTATGGATTGCTGGGACAATTCTAGAGGGGCCAAATCGACTTTTTAATTATTATTCCTAATTATTAATTATTGTTGGTTGACTGGGAACAGTCTAGGTAGGCCCATGTGGCTTCTTAAATATAAATACTATCATTAATTACATTAATTATTATTAAAAATTGTTTTTAATTCTTAATTTTTAATGAGTTGACTGGACATTCTAGAAGGGCAAGGCGGCTACTCAATTATTAATTTTTTGGTTGAATGGGACAGTCTAAAAAGGACCATGTGGGCTTCCTAAGTATTATTCCTATTTATTATAGGTTGACTGAGACATTCTAGAGGGATAAATGTGGCTTAATTAATTATTTTTATTATTAATATATCATTATTATTTACTGGGACAGTCAAGATAGGCCCATACGGATTCTTAAGTTTATTCCTTATTTTATTTATTTATTATGTTGGTTGATTGGGACATTCTAGAAGAGCCAATGCGGCTTCTTCATTATTAATTTTAAATTGGTTGGCTGGGACAGTCTAAAAAGGGCCATGCGTCTTCTTAATTATTAATTATTATGGTTGACTGGGACATTTATAGGGGTCAATGCGGCTTCTTCATTATTATTTTTTAATTATTAATTATTATTGTTTCGACTGGATAGTTCTAGATAGGCCCAAACGGCTTCTTAAGTATTTATTCCTATGTATTATTTATTATGGGTTGAACTGGACATTGAGAGTTAACTTCTCTAACTCTTAAATTTATTAATTTTATTTGTTTGACTGAGGGATGTCTAAAAAGGACATGCGGCTTCTTAAGTATTATTCTTATTTTCCTTATGGGTTGACTTGGCCATTCTAGAGGGGTTAAAGCAGCTTCTTAATTATTATTCTGATGATAATTAAGAAGCTGCATTACCTCTTTCTAGAATATTCCCAGTCAACCCCATAAATAAATAAGATAATACTTAGAAGCCGCTGGTCCTATTTAGACTGTCCCAGTCAACCAATAAAAAATAATAATTAAGAAGCCGCATTGGCTACTCTAGAATGTCCCAGACAACCCATAATAAATAATAAATAAGATAATATTTAAGAAAACCGCAATAGCCTATCTAGACTGTCCAGTCAACCATAATAATAATATATTATATAAATTAATAATAAAAAAAATAATAATTAAGAAACCGCATTGACGCAGGTCCTCTAGAATGTCCCAGTCAATCATATAAATAAGAATAAATAACTTAAGAAGCCGCATGGTCCTTTTTTAGACTGTCCAGTCAACCAATAAATTTAATAATTTAAGAAGCCTCATTGGCCCCCTCTAGAATATCCCAGTCACCCTAATAAATATCAAATGATAAATAAGAATAATATTTAAGAAGCAACATGGGCCTATCTAGGCTGTCCCAGTCTATCAACCAATAATAATTAATAATTAAAAATATAATTAAGAAGCCGCATTGGCCCCTCAAAAATGTCCCAAGTCAACCATAATAATAATAAATAAAAATAATACTTAAGAGGCCGCATGGGCCTATCTAGACAACTCACGCCTATTCTTATCCTCAAAGCCAAAAATATTCCTCCTCGTTGCTTTTACGTTGCGCCCTCCCAGCATATCTGTCTTCTAATAAGGTGCTAAAAATTGTAGAACCAATATTCAATACTGGCCTAACATATTTATTTTACGACTTTTAATACAAAAATAATATATATAATTAGTCCTGCATCTGGCATTAATTTTCAATTTTAAACCCTAGGCCCTAGCTCTGGGTTCAAAATCTTACAATGGAAACAATGAAACAGCAGCACTAAAGAATGTTACAGTCTTACGGGTTACAATGCCAATAGTTTATTGAAAAATTGTAAAAACAATATATTAAAAACTTCATAATATATGTAGTTTTATTTTAATTTTTTATTTCTATTGAAGTTAGATCACTTAAATATACAAAAAAATAAAAAAATATATAAAAAAAATTAAAAAATCATAAATAATAAAATCAATAAAATCAAAAAATCAATGAATTTTTTTATTAAAAATCAGTAAAAAAATCATTGATTTTTTTCATTTGATTTTTTTCGTGCCAATCCCTGGGAAAAAAATCAATTTTTGATTTTTTGATTTTATTGATTTTTTTGATTTTTTTGATTTCTTTGATTTTTTCAGATTCGTGACGTCAATGCGATATATATATATTATATATATTATATTATATATATATATATATATATATATATATATATATTATATATATATATATATATATATATATATAATATATATATAATATATATATATATATAATATATATATATATATTATTTATATATATATATATATAATATATATTATATATATATATAATATATATATAATATATATACTAAAGAGGCAAGTAAGAAAACGCAGAATCCAATCTAGAGTGTCCCATTCAAACCCATAAAAATTAAGAATTAAGAAATAATTTTTAATAATAAATTAATGTAATTAATGAAATAGTAATTATAAATCTAAAAAGCCACATGGGCCTACCTAAACTGTCGCCAGTCAACCAACAATAATTAATAATTAAGAATAATAATTAAAAAGGCCGCATTGGCCCTGCTAGAATGTCCAGTCATCCATTATAAATTAATAAATAAGAATAATAATTCAGAGGCCGCATGGGCCTCTAGACTGTCCCATTCAACCCATAATAATTAATAATTAAGAATAATAATTAATGAAGCTGCATGAACCCCTCTAGAATGTCCCAGTTAACCCATAATATATAAGAACAAATACTTTAAGAAGCCGTATGGTAATATTTAGACTGTCCATCACCAATAAAAATTAATACTTCACAAGCCGTATTGACAACTCTAGTAAAACCCATTAAAAACATAGAAAAGACCAAATAAGCAATAAAAGCATATTTTTACTACGGCTCTATCTAGACTGTCCCAAGTCAACCAATAATAATTAATAATTAAAAAATGAAATAATTAAGAAGCCGCATTGGACACTCTAGAGAATGTCCCAGTCCACTCATAATAAATAAGAATAATACTTAAGAGCAGCATGGTCCTTTTAGACTTTCCCAGTCAACTCAAAAAAAAAAAAATAATTAAGAAGCCTCATTGGCACTCTATAAAATGTAATAAATAAACTCCATAATAATAATAATAAAAAATAATACTTAAAAAGCAGCATGGGCCTATCTAGACTGTCCCAATCAACCAATAATTAAATTTAATAATTAAATCATATAATTAACGAAGCCACATTACATTAAATCGCT